>JAHWFP010271138.1:0-109054 GCA_023313725.1 Lithobius niger
AGGTGGAAATGAGCAAGCGGATTCTGCAGCAAAAGGGGCCCTTTCTGACCCTCTCGGTAGGGATCTCAGGCTTGTTCCCTCGGACGCTTTTCCAACTCTGCGTCTGAGGTTACATGCTTTTTGGCAAGCCTCGTGGGATGGACAGGACGGCAATAAGTTACGAGCTATTAAGGGCACTGTTGAGGAATGGCACTCGGCGTGTCGCCGCAGTCGCCGTGAGGAGGTGGTGTTGGCCCGTTTGCGAATTGGTCACACCCGACTTACTCACTGTTTCCTTTTGCGGGGGGTTGACCCTCCTGAATGTTATTGGTGTCGGCGGCCACTTACGGTCCGGCACTTACTTGTTGATTGTTGCCATCTTGATGGTGTTCGTCGTCGGTTCCATCTTCTGCATGACATTGCGCGTCAGTTGGGCGATAAGTCTGTCCTCCTGTCCGGTGTTTTTCAATTTTTGCAGGAGGTACAGATGTATGACAAGATTTAGATTAGGGGTTTGAATGACATCTCTGTAATGTGTGGTGCAGTGGCAACCCGGACCACTGCACTGTGACTGAGGTTGGCGCTAATGACCAAGTTGTCGACGCGCCATTAAGCCTCAATCCCCCCACCCCCCACAGTCCCCTAGTTATGCCGTAAAGACAGCCTAAGAATTAAGCTTTAAACTTGAATCACTTTTTTGTCTTGTTGGGCGTTACAAATTTTGCAGGCCTGCTGTTATCCGAACCTTTGGGAGACATAGAACATTATGACTACCATTTTTTTTTCTCCTGGGCAACACTTGGAATTAAAATAAATTCTTATCTTGTTTTCATTTCAAAAATAAAGTAAATCAGTCGCAAATAACTTAGCAGTTGGGAAGAGAAAAAACCCGCTGCCAGTAGATTGCAGGAACTAAACGAATACCAGTTCTTACACACCCCAATGTACAGTTATGCCAGAAAAGGAAAAAGCATTCATGAAATACATGCACCACGATAGACATTTACGTCATCCTTTCGTCATATATGTTGATTTAGCACAAGCGAACGCTTGCCAGCCACACCCATCTTGTTCTTTTACCCTAAAAACACACACTCACGTTCCTTGTGGGTTTGCTTATATTATCATTGGTCCTGGTGGGAAGGTTCAATCAAAACATGTATGAAAAGGTGAGAACTGTATGGATGAGTTTTTCAAGTCGATTGAATCTGAATGACATCATACAATACATTAAGTCTCAAATTGTGGTATTGTTACACAGTGACGACGAGTACACAAATTATACCGCAGCGACATAAATGCATATTTGCGAAAAACCATTTGTAAAAATTCCTTCAAACATTAGGTGCGAGACCATTACCACCTTACAGGTCAGTACAATGAAGCTGCTTTCAACAAGAGCAATCTTAGATGTAAGTTTAAAAATGAGTTTTCAATTGAAATATAAAATTTGAGGAAAATTAAGTTCGGAAAAATTATGACTCGCATTTAATCTTCATGGGTTAAAGTATTTCAGGGATACAAAGATTTCTGTCATACCACAAAACACAACAAAACTCCTTTTCCTACAAACAACCGTCAGTTTGAAGTTTCAAACACGAGCTTTTTACTGTATTAAAAACAAAAGTTGGTCTTGCCTGTTGCAGCACGAAATGCCATGTGATGGCAGATGGATTAAAATGTTGCCTTATTTTCATTACTCTCTAAGGTCATCCCCTTAAAGACTGACGCTTTTGTAAATAGGTTTTGGTGACTGTGAAATGTTATACAAGGTGAGGGAACTGGTATGACCATATTGTTTTGTGTCAAGATGTTCATTAATTTGTATACACTTTCTGAATGGGAGAAAAAGCACGAAAGGAGGTGGGAACATAAGGGGACATTAGACGTTGAAGAAATTATTCAGACCTATGGAAGTGAATCACACGATCCCTTTAATCACTCAGGGATGACAGACAATACGTTGTGACTCGAAACGTCATATGATGACAGAGCAATAACTGTTTTATGTTTTCGTTACACCCTAGGTTCACCTCATTAACGTTTGTGACTTTATAAATAGGTTTTAGTGACCATGAAGGTCTGTCTGTAAATAGCTTGGTTGACCTTGTCCATAGCATTGATTGAATAAATACAATAAGGAAGTTGACGTTGTCTGTCTTGTCGGAATTTACTCTACATTATTGTCTCAATTTACTCTACCATTAAGAGCGAATGTATTCCTGACAATGCTGGTGGCTAGGCTTCAAGTAACATTTATTCAGTTAAACAATCTGGCAAATGGAACTGTCTACAAACTGGAATAAAGTCATACTACCTTGATTTAGCTGAAGGTGAATATGAGTTTTTATTAGCAACGTGGTATAATTAACCAAACTGGCATTATTGTACCATTCTAGATTGCCTTTGTCATAGGTTTGGCCATTAACATGGTGTATGTGACGTGTCTGCATGCCAGCCAAAGGCGAAACCTACGCCGTTTAGGGGCTCGGACATCCCGAGTCAACCTATGGGTACCACAATCTCGGATTGGGACGTCACTTTCGGTAGGTCACGTCACCTATGGCAGAACTTCCGTTGCAGGCTGTTACACTTCTATATTACTGATGTTGGCACTATGCTTGTCAACGGCTCTACACATGTTGCAGCAACGTGATGTCTAATGCTGGTACACAGCTCTTTGTACAGTCGTCACCTTTTGACACAATTTGTTTGAACGTGTTAGGCTGGCCGCATACCACTGCGACATATGGTCTTGCAACAGAACATTTTGTCACAAGCTGTCTCACCATGCTGCAGTCATCTCCACAACCATAGCAATGAGCTGAGCACTACAAACCGGTTGAGACATCTCTAAGTGTCTCACAACGACAAGGCGAAGCTCCTTTCATTTTCATCTTATGACCAAAAGTGTTGAGACAGTTTGATCTGAACATGCGCTATGCTCAAATCACGTGGTTTGTGTCATGTATTTTTTTTCATTTAGGATCGTTTTGTCTATGGGGGGAGAGGAAGTTGGGGATATTTTTCCATAATGATTTGAAAATTTTACATACATGTTCACTATCCCAAGATGTGAACATTAAAAACATATCCTGATCAATGGTCTGGACAGTGATTATACAACACAAATTAATGTAAAAACTAAAACAAAATATTATTTTATAAAATAAAATAAGGCTGTCTAAACACGAATTTTATTCTGCAAAGAACTGGAAACATATAGCTTTTTATACTAGTAAACAACAAACAACTAACCTAAACAACCTAAAGGACAGAAATCGAGCATAAGATTGCTTGTTTTGCGACAAAATGTTTCTGGTATCTCTCCACCAGATGCAATGTCTCGCAATGTTTTACCTCGCGATGTTTGTTGCAAGACCAAATGTCACATTTGGTGTGCGGCCAGACTTAAGGTCTGCCTCTTACGATGAACGCGTTCCTACAGAACAACTGTTCTGCGTGTTGTACAACTGTAACTAGTAGTTACCCTTCTCGCCCAACAGTATGAAGCCAGGATACAGCAATTTTAAAGCCACTTTCCTTCTCTACACTCTCTTCACATTTTTTTTTAAATATTAATAAGTACATGACTTTAACACTAAAACTTCCAATCTATATTTTTGCATACACGGCCAACTAAGTAGGGCAGATGCAATTTCTACACTGACTTTAACCAACAGTAAATCTGTTTTCCCATACGGCTAATAAGCTTTTATCTTTACTGCCCAGTTTATACTCATTAAAGAAGCCCACTAGACACAGAATTGCACAAGTAAACACTATTTCAATTCTCGATGACGTCTTGGTAATAAACCACTTACTTGAGGGAAATAACTTTTCCCACTAGTGATTTTTTTGGAAAAATAAAATGGATTGTTCCTGGAAGAATACCCTCTTTCAATAGCTCCAATGAACAATTGGAGTGGGCCACAAAGTCCATTGCCGAAAATTTGGGATTTAAGTATGCGTAGTTGCTTGTTTGTGTTTTTTCTAAACCTTCTGCCGCAGAAACAAAACTGTTACGATCGCTGTGAATTTTATCCCACACTCGTTTTAACGTGGCGGACTTCGAATTCTGGAAAAGAAAATTTGTGCGTTATTACTTTATACTTTAGTGAGAACCTAAATCGTCATAAATAACAATTTTCATAAAAATACAACAGGGTATGTCTGTTAATTGATCATGCACACATAGAAAAAATATGTATACATGGCATGTGCATAAGCTGGGGAAATTACTCTGATTAAACTCATTGTTGCGATATCAATGTTGAGAAAGGAGAAGGTGGGTTATGCCGAGTGCTTCACAGGAATTATCACTTATCCCCCAAGAACATGGACTGTCCTGAAACGAGTAAACACCTCAGTAATCTGAGTAAACCCCCACCAAATTCAGTGTATATCGTAATGCTGGTTATGTGCTAACAAACCTACTAGAAGGCAAAGTAACTAGAAATGGGATGAACCAAAAAGAAATTAAAAACCTTGAGGTAACCAATGCAACACCAGTTGAAAGGGAAAATAATAACGGTGTAATAATCATCTCAGAAAGGATAGCCAGATTAGATTGACACAATTCAGTTAACTCACCTGAACTAAAGGCTAATTCCAATTTTGGGCGTGTTTGGAATGACCATACAATTATTCTTGGAGACTCCAACGTAAGAGCCATTAGAAGCACTAAACAAGCAAAATCTGAAACTTAGACGTTCCCAGGAGCCCTGTGGGCTGGGGGTAGAATAAGCCCACCGTACCCCTGCGTGTCGTAGGAGGCGACTAAAAGGGAACCCAAGATCACGGTTTGCTAGTGTGCCAAGGGTCTGCGTGGCGGAGGGTTTTTAGTCCGTCTTGAACACTAGCAACCTCAACACTACGGTTTGCGAGTGCGCCTACGGTGTGTATGGCGGGCAGGTTTAACACCCGTCGCAAGCACTAGTCCGAAAGAGGTGAAGGGACATCCAGACAAACCGGGCCCGGGGTGGCTGCTTAGAGGATGTTTGGCGGTTTGAATCCCCTTTTGGGTTTGATTCCGATTTGCCCATTCTGGCCACTGGGCTTTTCATCCTCATCCCCCAGCATGTTGGCCGTGTGCTGCAACCTAGTAATCCGTGGAGGCGGAGATCCTGGCTTTCGGGCTTTGGCTCCTTATTCCGGAGGACGGGTGGCCTGGGCGAGCCGGCCTAAGGTCAATCGGCTATGACTTTTCGGGTCCTGTTGTTGTGGGGAGGCGGCTTGTGCTGTATCCATCTGCATCACGGACCCGAACTGTTTGGGTTATCGAGGGAGGTGGTGTGTACGGCTTCCTTGGTGGCCTCGCCTCTCGGCATGCTTAGGCTGCCACCTCACCGAGATAGACGGCGGTGTTAGCTTCCTGGTGCAGGGCCCTGGATATGCGGCTTCCGGCCCTGCATCACCCGAGTGCCGCGCGGGGTTTTTCTTTTCTGGGGGGCGCACCGCCGCGACTTCTTTTTGCTCTCCATGGCAACTTCTTCTCCCCCCTCCCCCGCAAATATTTCTTCCCCCCAAAATTCTTCCCCGCCTCGCCGCACTAGCAAGCGCCAGAGGAGGGAACCTGAGATGGTTGGGCCTGGTGCCCAGTTACCGGACATTGGTAAGAGTCGGGACCAAGTCCCGAAGTTCTTGGTGGTGACAGGCGAGGGCCGAGATGTTACACAACTCGGTCCGTTCGCTGTCCACAAAGCACTAAAAGGGATCTGTGGTTCCGATCCGAAGAGTGTCTCTCGGCTCCGTGCTGGGGGATACCTTGTTGAGGTTGCGGATGGGGCTCAGGCAAAGAGGCTTTTGAAGGCGGGTGCACTGGGGTTATGCCCGGTGCGTGTGGAGCCGCATCGTACCTTAAACAGCAGCAAGGGGGTGGTGACGTGCTTTGATTTGAGGGGTCTCAGCGATGATATCATCCTGGACGAACTCAAGTCACAAGGCGTTACGGCTGTGAAGCGTTTGACGCGGAAAGGTGAGAATGGTGCCCAGCCAACTGATACCTTTTTCCTGACCTTTGATACGCCAGTTGCACCGCAGCACATTACTGCCGGTTACCTGCGGTTGAAGGTCAGGACTTATGTCCCGAACCCAATGCGGTGTTACCGCTGTCAACGCTTCGGCCACACCAGCAGTTCCTGTAAGGCTAAGCCAACCTGTGTTAGCTGTGCTCAGGCAGCCCATGAGGGCACTGATTGTGCTGCCCCGGCGCGCTGCGTCAACTGCGGTGGTCAGCACCAGGCCTCTTCACGGGACTGCCATGTTTATGTTGAGGAACGTCGTGTTCAGGAATTGAAGGTTAAGGACGGGCTTTCCTACTCAGAGGCCCGGAAGAAAGCCAAACTATCGGCGCCGACGCTAACACGTTCTTTTGCCCAAGTGTGCAGTGCGTCATTGCCTGGCCCAGTTAGCGAGTCTGCTGATTTGGCGGATTTGCGCGCTGAGCTCAGGTCTTTGACGAGGACGGTGGGCATGCTTGTTACTTTGTTGACCCAGCAACATCCATCTTTGCAGGGTCTTTTGGGTCCTTCAGACCCGGTTGCTGCCGTGCCGTCGGCTTCTGCCCAGCCTGCACATGCTTCTGCTTCTGCTCCTGTTACTGTTCCTGTTCCTGATGCTCTAACTGTTCCCAGGCAGGTGAAGGCTTCGGCTAAGCCTCCGCCTGCCCGGAGTGCGCCACAGAAGCCGTCGAAGAAGAAGGCTTCTGCTGGTAAGCCTCAACTCCGCCTGTGAAGACGTCTCCACCAGGAGAGACGGTGAAACGGTCGTTGAACGGCCAGCTTGCTGAGGGGTCCATTGCGTCCCCTCATAATTGTGATACCACTCTGCCCATGGAGCAGGAAGAGACTTCCTGTTCTAATTATCCGGGACCTTTTCCTCCTTCCGAGGACAACTTTGTTCTGACCCTCACTCCATCTTTTGATTCGGGTGAGGATTCAGACGTTTTCGGATCGCCCAGAGGAGGAGTTGAGGAGGATGGTGTTGTCTTAAGCCCGCCCTAATGCCTGCGCATACCATCGTTCAGTGGAACTGTCAAAGTTATCGGACCCATGCAGAAGAGCTGCGGCTGCTTTTGTCGCATTGGCGACCTCTGTGCTGCTGCCTTCAGGAAACTTGCTTAAAGGCATCGGATAATCCGGTTGTTAAGGGTTACTCTGTCTCCACTCCACTCCACTCTCCAGATGTTGGACACAGTGCATCACAGTGGCCTGCGTGTGGCGACTGGGGCTTTTCGAACTTTTCCAGTGGTCAGCCTCTATGCTGAGGTCTCGGAGCCACCTTTGGCCATTCGTCGGCGACAGCTTGCCATTCAGTATGCTGTGCGTTTGTGTGCTGTGCAATCCAGTCCTGCTTGGTCCATGGTTTTTGGGCCAGACTTGCGAGTCGGTAGACGCAGGGTGGGTAAGGGTGATTTCCGCGATAGGCTCCAGCAGTCCTGTCAGGAGATAGCCTTTGAAATGCCCTGCGTCTTGAGGCTTGGGAGAATGCCAGTTGCCCCTTGGCTTGTCCCACGTGGCAGTTTCATTTTTGCTCTGGCGTCCCTCCCGAAGGGTTCCACTCTACCAGCAAGGTACTTACAGGAGTTCCGGCGGCTGAGTTCTCAGTACGCCGGTTATCAGCGCCTGTTTACTGATGGGTCGAAATCCGACGTTGGCGTGGCGTGTGCTTGTGTGTGTAAGGGTGTAACGGTTGCCCATCGCCTTCCATCAGGCTATTCTGTGTTCTCTGCAGAGCTTTTGGCTCTTGGTTTGGCGGTGGAATGGATCCTTGACCTTCAGGTCACGCATTTCATTATCTTTAGTGATTCCATGAGTGCCCAGGAGTCCTTGGCGAATTACAATCCTCGGAACCCCTTGACACAACGTGTCCAAGCTTTGCTTTCCCGCTTGCCTGGCCAGCGGAAAACCGTGCTTTTCTGCTGGATCCCGGGCCATGTTGGGATAGCAGGGAATGAACAAGCTGATTCTGCTGCGAAAGGGGCCCTTTCTGGCCCTCTCGGTAGGGATCTCCGCCTTGTTCCCTCAGATGCCTTTCCAACTCTGCGTCTGAGGTTACACGCTTTTTGGCAAACCTTGTGGGACAGACAGGACGGTAATAAGTTACGGGCCATTAAAGGCACTGTCGAGGAGTGGCACTCGGCGTGTCGCCGCAGTCGCCGTGAGGAGGTTGTGTTGGCCCGTTTGCGAATTGGTCACACCCCACTTACTCACTGTTTCCTTTTGCGGGGGGTTGACCCTCCTGAATGCTCTTGGTGTCGACGGCCACTTACGGTCCGGCACTTACTTGTTGATTGTCGCCATCTTGATGGTGTTCGTCGTCGGTTCCATCTTCCGCATGACATTGCGCGTCAGTTGGGCGATAAGTCTGTCCTCCTGTCCGGTGTTTTTCAATTTTTGCAGGAGGTACAGATGTATGACAAGATTTAGATTAGGGGTTTGAATAACATCTCTGTAATGTGTGGTGCAGTGGCAACCCGGACCACTGCACTGTGACTGAGGTTGGCGCTAATGACCAAGTTGTCGACGCGCCATTTAGCCTCAATTCCCCCCCCAGGAGCCATGGCACATCACGTAAAAAATAAAATTCTAGAAATAGTAGGTGTGAACGCAATGCTAAAAAAAGTTGGGACTTACATGGAATGTGAAAGTTTGGCCACCTGCTAAAATTTGTTAGTTAGGTAGTGTTATTTAATACTAGAAGGGGGGGCCAACTTGGCAGGCTGCTATACTGGCCGCCATCTTGGAAAATAGCGTCCAGAAAACAGTTTTTTTTATTTATCTCAGGAACAGTAACTGCAATAAAAAAACTCAGAAAGGCAAAATTATTCACAACAACATTCTGCACAAAACATATTCTATCAACTTTTTCGTAGTGGCAACGGTTAAGCAGAAAAATCAGAATAAAACTATTATATACATTTTGCAGGCAGTGTAATAAGCATACGTAGTACTACATTCGAAATCTATAACGTTTGACCTAATATAGATAAACGAATGAGGTTTAAAGCGTTCGAAAGGTACGATTAATACCTTTTGAATGCTTTAAACCGTATTCATGTATCTTTATCAGATCAAACTTTACAGACTAAAACGCAATGCAGTACATGTTTACTACAGCTGCGTAAGTGTGCCACTCACAAACTGTAACGTTTGACCCTGCACAAATTGTATCAAATATAGATACTTGAATGCAATTTGAATGGTTTGAAAGGCATTAACCACCCGTTTTGAATATCCCCTCCCTACCCCCACTAGCTGTCGACACGCCATTAAACTTCAATTCACCTCCCACCTGAAGCACCTACCCACCCACCCAAACAAACATCAACAATTAATAAACAAACAGATCAAAACGAAATTTGAAGGCATTAAGAGATATGGCACAAGCAACATGAGAGAGAAAGGCATTCCAGGAATGGACTACCCTTTCCATAAAGAACTGGAAGTGAAGTTTAGTTCGGGAAACAGTAGCACAGATGCGAAATGGATGGCTACGAGTAAAATTGAAGTTAGGTGAAAAAAAAAGATCAGAGCTAACGTTAAGGAGTTTATGAGTAATTTAGTAAGTAAGGATCGTGTCCCCACGATGAAAGCGGTTTTGAATGGTAGTAAGTTAAAGCCTATGTAAGCGGTCTGGGTAGGACAGAAAACGAATGGTGGAACACCATTTAGTAAGGTGCCGCTGACAATTTTCAGGGTGGTTCAACGAGTAAAGATTATAAGGGCGGCAGATTTGACAGCAATAATCAAAAAGTGGAAAAAAGAAAGTTTTTAATAAGACAGTAAAATGGGAGGGAGTGAGATCAGAGAAACCTCTTAGCATGAAATGTGCCTTTCTGAAAACTTTGAGATGACATTTTCAGTGTAAAGATCGAAATTAACAGAACTGTCAACAGTGATATCAAGGTCAGTATGACTAGCAACAGGAGTAATTAGCTTTCCAGACAGATGGTAAGGAAAGTGCGGGTTGTTATGACCAAAGTAAAGAACATGGCATTTATCAGTGTTAAAGAAAAGGGAATTTGCAGTTGACCAATAGGCGAAACGTAGGATATCATCTTGAAGCAACTGGCAAGAGACAGAGTCAGACAAAAGTTTCAAGTCATCAGCGTAACAGACATTGGAGGAGGAAAGAATAACATATGGTAAGTCAGAAATGAAAATGTTAAAAAGTAGAGGGCCAAGAACGGACTCTTGAGGCACTCCTGAAGTCACACAAAGCCAGGGGGCATAGGAACCACAAAGAACGACATGCTGACGCCTAGATTGAAGATACAAATTGAGCCAGGAAATGATTCCAGGAGTAAAACCAAAGCGCACTAGTTTAGAAAGTAACTTAGAATGGGAGACAGTGTCAAATGCTTTGGTAAAATAAAAAAAAAACAAGGTCACAGGGTAGGCCAAAATCAATGAGTTTAGTAATAGGTTCATAAGTGGAGAAGAGATTTGTAAGGCAAGAGCATTTAGGAAGGAAACCGTGTTGGTTAGTCGGGAGAATATTAAGTTGACAACACTGAGTAAAAAGTTCAGAATAGACCAGCTGTTCAAGGATTTTGGATATTGACGAAAGGAGACTGATAGGCGTATAGTTAGTAACAAGGAAGGAGAACCAGTTTTGTGAATTGGGGTAACATGAGCATCCTTCCAACGAGTCAAAAAGGAGCTTTAAGTAATAGAATTGAAAAAAAATTCTACAGACACAAGAGGAAGACTATATTTTAGGGATAATTGTTAATTTAATATTTTTTCTCAAATGCCAGTGTTGGATGTGGATCTTATTTAATTAATCATAAATTAAATATTTCATTAAACAGATTCTTTCTTCCTTTACAGTATTAACGCCATCTAATAAGCTACTCCTGAAGAAATACGTTGTGGTACTTCCAATTCCAACACGTCTGTTTTTAAGGAAATATACAAAAACTTCATCGAAGACTGGGAGTATTTTCACACAGCTGGCATTAACGTGCATGTTGATCTGACAACAGTATGAACAATCTTCGATAATATAGTAGCCAAGGAATCTAAATGGCATAAAAACTGTAGGCAGAAGCTCCGTCAGGACATGTAAACTAAAACAGTCACATTTGGCGCCTACTCAGGTTGTCTATTCGAATAAAGATAGTGTTGCTTCCATTGCAACAAAAACTCAAAGGAAAAGCCCTATACTATAGGCATCGGACAACTCTCTGTTCTGCATGAAAACAGAAGAATTAAGGTTCTGCAGTACTTTCAAAAACTGGTGCCTAATAAAGAACTTGAGAAAAAAGTCCTCCGCAATGATTCCAGTGTTTTGACTCGGCTTTCTACTGGAGATCTGGTATCAAATGAATTGAAATACCATACAAACTCTTTCATCTATCTCATCCTATTCATCTCATTGGACAAAGCCCTACAGTCTTCTTCAGGATCATAGCTTTTCACATTAAGTGAATCGAAGCGGCGGTAGAAATAGATAAAACAGTTTCTATGGTATTTCAATTCACATGCTACCAGATCTCCGGTAGAAAGCCGAGTCAAAACACTGGAATCATTACGGAGGAGCACTTTTTACTTAAGTTCTTTAAAGCTCCAGTTTCTGGAAGGATTGCAGAACAGACAGTTGCCTGATGCCTTTAGTATAGGGCTTCTCCTTGGTGTCTTTGACGTAATGGAAACAACACTATCTATACTCAAATAGGCATCATAGTATCTGCCACCTGTGATTACTTTAGTTTACGTTGTAGTCTATCCTGATGGAGCTCCCACCTGCAGTTTTTAGGCCATTTAGATTCCTTGGCCACTAGATTATCGAAGGCTGCTTATACTGTTATCAGATCTACATGCACAATTGCACATCAATGCCAGCTGTGTGGCAATGCTCCCAGTGTTCGTTAAAGATTTGTATATTTCCTCAATAACAGATATGTTGGAATTGGAAGTACGTTAACGTTATTGCTTCAGGAACAGCTTTCTGACAAATTATGCACAGTCCTTAGTCCATTGCATTAATACAGCAAAGGAAGAAAGTATTTGTTTAATGAAGTAATTAATTAATGATTAATTAAATACAAGCCACGTTCAACACCGGCATTTGAGAAAAAAAATATTAAATTAACATTTATCCCTAAAATATAGTCTTCCTCATGAGTCTGGGACCAATCGTCCAATGTAACATATAGTTACACATGGGGGTATAAAGCGTTCAAAAAAGGGGAGGGAAATTGAAACTTAATGGCGGGTTGATAGCTAGGAGGGGGAGGTAGGAGGGGGGTTCAAACCGGGTGATTAACACCTTTCAAACTATTTAAATTGCATTCAGGTATCGGTATTTGGTAAAAGTTTTGTAGGGTCGAACGTAACAGTATAGAAGCGGCCCACTTGCGCGGCTGTAGTAAGCATATACTGTATTCAGTTTTAGTCTGCAAAGTTTGATCTAATAAAGATACATGAATGCAGTTTAAAGCATTCGAAAGGTATTAATCGCACGTTTCGAACGCTTTAAAACTCATTTGTTTATCTATATTAGGTCAAACGTTATAGACTCGAATGGATACTATGTTATGCTTATAACACTGCCCGCAAAAGGTATATAATAGTTTTATTCTGATTTTTCTGCTGAATCGTTGCCTTAACTAAAAAGTTGATGGGAATATGTTTTGTACAGAATGTTGTTCTAAACAATTTTGCTAGGCTAAGTATTTTGATTGGAGTTACTGGTCTTGAAATAAATCAAAAAACTGTTTTCCTGCCGCCATTTTCCAAGATGGCGTCCAGTATGGCGGCCTTCCAAGTGGCCCTCTTCTAGTATTAAATAACACCACCTAACTTACAAATTTCAGCAGTAGGCCAAACTTTTGCATTCCATGTAATTCCCAGCATGGCAGTAACACGTACCAAAATTATGGATGATACAGGACCATCACCTAATATCATAGTCTGCTGTCGGTCAAATAACATCACGGGTGATTCCCCGCAGAAAATTATAGACGACTTACACTCAGTGGTAGACGGCATTACAGCCATAAAACCTTTAGCTGTGTGGCAATGCTCCCAGTGTTCGATAAAGATTTGTATATTTCCTCAATAACAGATATGTTGGAATCGGAAGTAGGCTACCTTAACGTTATTTCTTCAGGAACAGCTTTCTGACAAATTATGCACAGTCCTTAGTCCTTTGGCTGAAGTCTACAAAACAAATGTTCTTTTGAGAAACCTGAGCATAGGTGCAAACTGGATATATTTCTATCGACAAACAGTTGGTTACAGGCTCTGGATTTTGACCCAAGGTCAAAGGTTAAACTCACAGTTGAATAACCCCAAAGTCAAAAGTCAAGGTCAAAGAACTTCTGGTCAAATGACATCTGATGAAATGACTTCTGGTTACACGACAACAATAACGTCTCTTCCTGTCACTGTCAGATGACCTCCACACAAACCGGAAGTGACATCATTTTCCAAGATGGAGCCCCACGAAAACTGGAAGTGACATAATCTTCCAAGATGGTGGGTCCCATAAAACCCAGAAGTGATGTCATTTAACAAGATGGCAGCTCCCCCATGAAAACCGGAAGTGACATCATTTTCCCGCTTCCTGTTATGTGGCCGCTGAAGACATTACGTCCTGTCATGTGACCTCTGGTGACGTCATTTCTTATGTCGAAGTTCACTAGTTATGGTCAAGGGTCATTTTCAAGGTCAAAGGTAAAGGTCAGGATCTTGAGTCAAGGACGTCGGTCATCACCATCTCACACTCACACCTTCTCCTTTCAACCTAACCAACGTAAATTCTACCCCATCAGACTATTTAAATTCTACCAAAATCTACGTTCATCCAAGGACTCACCCTCTGCACCTCATACCACCCCGAATCACCGGAAGTGACAGCAACCCCACTTACTGAACTCGCGATCTCGCTCCATCGGCGTGTATTCGCGCTCTCCATGGTAAATTTAATTATAATTTAGCATAAACTTTACGACGTGGCACCATTACCAAACCCTCATTTGGTCGAACTCGTCACCAGCATACCAACCCACAACTTGATCGTTAACCATAACGTGAAACATACAATAAACGAACGTAGATCAAAGGGAAAATCTGAACATCTATAAAAAAAACTTCAGATGTGTTCTGAGTTTATGTTTGGACGTTCTCAACAGGGTCCTCATATTCGTTTTGTATGTTTTCTACAAGTTCTTTTAAGATGACAAGAAAAACGAATTACAAATGTTTCTAGGTCGTGGTGAAACACATTGACCATCAACACGACTTTCTAACATTAAAAAAAAAAACGATTAAATATGATCTGAGTCTGTTTGGCAGTTCTCATCACACCCACTAGACAAGTTTGAATGTTTCCTATGCATGCTTTTCAGATGACACAAAACGATCCCTAAACAAGTGTAGATCAGGTTGGGAATGGCAATACATCGCTTAAAAATGAGCATTCATATTTTTGGATCGTGCGTGGAATATGTCAGAATTGAAACTATATACATCGATAACCCTTCCCTTTGAACATAAGAAGTAAAGAGGACCCCAGGTTAGTAAAGCAGGATAAAATATAGAGAATAATGCAAACGTGGCGACTTTAGAAAGACTAATCGAACCGTCTAGCAGCTGGTCCATCCGAAGTTACCCTCAGGATAGCTGGCGCTCGGATGTAACAGTCTCATCCGATAAAGCGAATGATTAGAGGTGTTGGGGCCGAAATTACCTCAACCTATTCTTAAACTTTCAGTGGGTGAGAAGTTTAGCTTGCTGAACTGAAACCCGGACGTCAGATGTGAGTGCCCATTGGACCACTTTTGGGAAACATAAAAAAAAATGTGTGGCCAGAAAAAACGATAACCAATTCGATGGAGAATATCTCAAGAACTGTTTAAACCCCTCAATGAACCATTAAAAAGTTCTCAATTTTTTGTGAATGGTGAGAAGGACAAAGATGGTGAGGAACCCGTGAATAAAAAAATGGAAACACGAGGAGGAGAGTGATGATGACACACATGATGCGAACGACCAAAGCTACATGCAATTTTCGGATGATGAAGAGAAAAGACAACGTGTTACGAGCACACACAATGAATCTGATTCGTTCAACAAATGTACTCCCACCAACTCAGAACCCTCTCAATTATATAATACACATTCCAAGATAAAAAGACGGTTTTTAGCTCATCAGGGTGCGTTTCAGCCATTGGAGGGGTGAGATGCCAAAGTAGGGTAAGATGCCATTTGCACAAATATTTTTCCCAACGCCAACAGGAAACGATTATGTGTGGATTATTATTACGTGTCGTTACACGTAGAAACAAGATGGATGCTTCCATGGCTGAAAATTGGATCCTACAATTTAGACATCTTTCGAATATATCTGCTGCCATCCACCAGTTTAAAATGTCTATGAATAACTATGAACACACCTAGTACGAGACGGGACCAACAGTAAGTTGTTTAAACGTTTACAGTGCTAAAAACAAAAGCTCCAGTGAGTGAGATGGTTGATCAAAAAACGATTCGATATATGGAAGCCATACAGTGACATTCTGTGTAGGAGCGTTCATTATGGTGAAAGGCCTTGTAAGTGGAGACTGTGTGCTGCTGCACAAGAACGAACAGAGAGTTTGAAGAAGTGTAGTAACAATTATTCTGGTGCGAGGCCTTCATGTGCAAGTTTTTGTAATGCTGCTATGCACGAACAGAGAGCTTGAAGCAGCGTAATAACATTTCATTCTAGTGATAGGCCATTCAAGTGTTAATTGTGTGATGCTGCATGTGAATGAACAGAGGGATTTGAGCAGCATTGTAGCATTCATTCTGGTGACAGGCCTTGTAAGTGCAAACTGTGTGCTGCTGCACATGCACGAACAGAGAGTCTGAAGCAGCGTAGTAACAATTATTCAGGGCAAGTCCTTCACAGTGCAAGTTTTCGTAATGCTGCTATGCACGAACAGCGAGCTTGAAGCAGCGTGATATCAGTCATTCTAGTGATAGGTTATTCAAGTGCTAATTGTGTGATGCAGCATGTGAATGAACAGAGGGCTTTGAGCAGCATTGTAGCATTCATTCTGGTGACAGGCCTTGTAAGTTCAAACTGTGTGCTGCTGCACATGCACGAACAGAGAGTTTGAAGCAGCGTAGTAACAATTATTCTGGCGCGAGGCTTTCACAGTGCTAGTTTTTGTAATGCTGCTATGCACGAACAGAGAGCTTGAAGCAGCGTAAGAACATTCACTCTGGTGATAGGCTATTCAAGTGCTAATTGTGTGATGGTGCTTATGCGCGAGCTTGAAGCAATGTAGTAGCATTTCATCCTGGTGTGAGGCCTTGTAAATGAGAATTGTGTGTTGCTGCATTTTGTGCAAATTGGGGTCTTGAAGCAGCGTAGTTGAATCGGTGAGAAACCATCTAAGTGTGGATTATGACTTGTGATGCGACATTTCCACAGATAGGGTACTTGTAACGTAAAGCAGTATTCATTCTGGCAAGAATCCTGTTAAGTGTGAATTGTGTGTTGCATTTGTTTAAAATCCAAGCTCGAGGCTGCAAAGCGGCATTTTTTTCTTAGACACATCCATGGCAGCTACCAGCACGCCATTACCTAATAAGAGGAATACTAGACTGCAAGCAAAACTAACTTTGAAACAAAATCACTTGTATACTGTCGGCACGCAGAGATCCAGTATTACTTTTGGACACACTTGGTCCAGGGGGTCTGGCGAAAAGGAAAGGTTCCAATTAGTCAGTGAAACCGATCTCCAAATCACTAACCAAGATTGTCCCACCTCCTTTCACACATGCCACAATTCAGTCAGAGTTTAACCAACCTTTGTCACATAATTCCTTGCCGAATTCTACCAACTCCTCACCTCAATGTAGTCTTCTACTATCTGATGTTACTGCCATAGCTGGTGATGGTGAAGAGGAACTTGGAAGTCGTGGTGAAACACCACAGCTTGAATATGCAAATTTTGGGGGTCATAGCTGTGCTTGTAATACTGCACGTCCTAATACGAATCAGTGACAGGCATTGTGGATTCTGTTCCTGCTCATCCAGTGCAGGGTAATGATTTATTTCGAGTGAGACAGTCTTGGGAATCGAGAAGCATGAGCGCTATTTAGACATTAGTGAAATGTATGCAAAGCTCGATAAGTTTACATCTTCATTCTCAAGATTTCTTGCTGACGTTAGCCAACTGATTAATTTTAGGGACGACTGCTCACAACACCTCAGTACATTGCTTGCTGACCTTCCTGTGCCTGATCGAAATGTTGAAGAACTAAAAACTCTAACCATCCAAGTGGGGTAGCCTATCCTACCAATGGTGAGACAGGGGTTCCAAATATCATTCCTGGACCTGATCACCCATTGTTGGTCGTTCTATCGGCCAGGCTTAATAACTTCATGAATAACACACTTACCTTCTTAGAATCATTACAGGAACACGTGCATACAATGGAAAATGCCTTTTTAAAGCAAACAGCATTGATGGAGGAATTTTTTGAGTACTTGCCAAAGAAACAAACTACCCTTACTTTGACTTCACCCCAACCAGTGAATGCTGAGGGTGTGAAACAGTTTTCAGTGGGCACGGCCATCTCGGATACTAGCTCTGGTGAGATCCAGGTACTGTCTGCTCATGTTGACCCATTAGTTACTGGTAGCTGTTGACAACTTGTTCCTGATCTTCAACCCCGAAAACTGATGGACAGCCTCTCAAGCCATCCTTGGATAAAACGGAAAAACAAAAAGAAGAAAAACGATCACCCACATGTAGAAAATCTTCCATCGAAGAGTGCATTAGAGCATGCTGGTCCCGTGCATGATGGCTACCAACCAATACTGACTGCGGCTCAGCACCTTTTCAGCTTCCTCCTACTGGCGACGAAACTTGCAATTCTGACATGGTAAAGCCAGTTATCGTGCTTCTCTGCGTGCTTCTAAATACACCCTTGATAGGCTAAATAAATGTAACCCTACAAATCTAGTATGTAACCCTACACACGACAAACATAAGGAGTCAAGAGATCATTGTAATTGGTGACTCTCATGTTAGGTCACTGCTCTTAAGAAATGTAATTCCATCACTTGGACTTGGCCTGGCATGTGGGCAGAACAATTAACTATAGATTAACCTGATATGTTACTGAATGCTGGTCCTTTGTCTACTATTATTTTGTGTGTTGGAAACAATAATGTGCCATACGACGCACCTTTGTTAATCAAGGAAAGTGTTTCATGTGTGGTGGATAAAATCCGAAATCTCCGACCAGCACCAGCCATTCTGCTAGTAGGACTGCTGCCCCCCAAAAAGCTGGTAGGCCGACAGCTTGCAACACTTTGCATTAGTGAACTGGTACGGTTATATGGGGAAAAGGGTGTGGAATTTATTCTTGTTTGGGATAAGTTGCTTAGAAGTACAGGCTGTCTGGCCCGTGATGGTATTAACCTAACATCCAAAGATAAATCAATTCTACGGATAGAGATTGAATACACCTTAGTCAACCCAGGATATATGGGAAACTGGGCACTTTGATGGGGCTTGGTTTAAATGGAGAATATCAGGTATCATCTGAGGTTTTTGTTTGGATACCCTTAAGTGTGTTGTCCTGAATGCTAGGAGTTTGAACGCAAAATTGCAAGAATTTTGGTTTTTGCTATCTTCAGAGATGTATGACTTAGTTTTGGTCACTGAATCATGGTTGTCGGAGTCCCTGCCTGATAGTTTTGCAATGGGAGACTGTCCATCTCGGCTTACTAGGAGAGACCGTGGAGCTTTGGGTGGTGGTGTCTTTGTTGCTGTGAAAACGGCGATTCTGTTTTCTGTATTCAAAATTGCAAATAACTGTGAAGCTATTTGTCTGAAATAATTAGATTATATATCCCGGATAGTTATGACTAAGATATGGTCCCAAAATTTGTAACTTTTTTTGAGACTGTTTTTGTGTAGATTATTCCAATATTTCTACGGGTGACTTTAATATGACGCATATAAATTGGGACTTAAATACTGTTTCGCACAAATGCCACCAGTTATTTTTTGACTGTATCATGGAAATGGGGCTGGCACAACTCTTAACTTAGTCTACACGTTTGAACAATATTCTAGACCTTGTATTAGTGGACTGCGATAGGCTTGTGAATGGCGTTAAAGTTTTGGATCACTTTGGAACTGGTGACCATAACATAGTTGCTTTTAATTTGAAGTTTTCTGGTATTAAAGTAAGCTGCAAGACCCATAAATCTCGATTTAGGTTGGATTATATGCTCTTGCGCGCATCCCTCAGGGAGGATGACTGGCATGGAATTTTGCCTGTAACGAATAATGTAAACTATCTGTGGTTAGCTTTTTTTAAACATCATTGACGAACGTGTCGCTAAAATTCATAAGTTGGTTGGATCAAACCCACACTGTAAGAAAACCTGCCTAATTCCAAAATACCTTTTTTAATTAGGGAGGAAAAAATTGAACTTGTGGCACTCGTATAAGCTTAATCCGTGCGATGAAAATAAAAAAACGGTATAATGCCTGTCAAACTGAATATGCAAAAAGCGTACGCGAATTTGAGCTTAGATTAGAGCGACGTGTTGTAAGTGAAGGCACTATGGCTTCACTTTTTCAGATTTGTTAAAACAAAAAGGGGTCTCCCGATCTACACCTCCCCTCCAAGTAAATGGTGGTTTCATTAATAGTGATATTGATAAGTCAAATTTTTTAAACAATGTGTTTGTGGAAAATTGTGTTGTTGACAATCAGGTTGTTCCTCCCTTGGTTGGTCCTCAAATTGAATTTAATTGTGATTCCCCAGAATTATCAAATTTGAAAGTGTGTGAGGTACTAACTACTCTGAAACCCAGTCAGAGCGTTGGACCAGACGGTTACTCTGCATTCTTTAACAAAGAAATTAAACAGGAGGTGTGTGAGTCACGTTCCAGGATCTTTCCACTCTCTATGGTAACTGGTAAGCTGCCTGAGGATTGAAAAAAGGCACTTATCAGTCCAATCTTTAAAAAAGGTGATGCTTCTGACCCGCATAATTACAGACCTATTGCTGTAACTTGTGTTCCATGTAAAATCATGGAACGCATTATACATGAGAAGACGTTATCTTTTATCCTGGAGAAAGGTATTCTTCTTGACGACCAGTTTGGATTTATGCCTAGTAGGTCAACTAGCTTATTACTTCTCTCTGTCTTGGATGATTGGACGAGCTACCTTGACATTGGTGTGCCTGTGGATGTTATTCTAGTTGACTTTGAGAAGGCGTTTGAATCAAAAACATTCAAAACTTTTAGTGAAATTACAATTTCTAGGCATTACGGGCAACTTCTTAAATTGGCTCCACGACTTTTTATCAAATTGTACCCAGTATGTTTCTATTGGTGATGCATGTTCTAGTACTAAACATGTTACTAGCGGTGTTCCACGGGGTAGTGTCAGTAGTAGATAAATTAGTAGGAAACAGGCCCTTTTGAACAGTCCCCTAGTCCCCCCTGTTGCCCCTCCTTCCTTTCTGCGGAAGGGGCGGTTCCTAATATATTTGCAGTTTTTTAAAAAGTGTTTGTTGAGCAATTTTCCGGCGTGTAAACTTTCTCGTTGGGTCCTATTTGAAAACTTTTTTTTAGGTTTTTTTGTAAACTGACCTAAAAGTGAAAGCTGTATATAGCCTACCCCGAGTGGCATTGACCTTTAAATTGACTAATAGCCTCTGGTTGCCACATTCTCAGGAAAGAAGGTAGCCAGAAAGCCGATAAAGTTTTAAAATTGTCACATCACTGAAAGTATATGGAATTTTTTCTGAGTTAATGTTCCAAAATTATGCTATTCACTCGCGTTGCCTGAGTAACTGACAAAAAACACACAAAACGCAATCGTTCATACGAATCAGGTTTTCCAACTTCTGGGACCAAGCGCTATTGTCAACAAAATTAGCCTTCCGGCAGATGCATGCCAGGAAAGCCTAATCGATGATTTATTTACTTTGCGGTTAGCTTACGTAACGTAGCTAACAAAGCGTAGCGTAACAAAGTGACTCTGAATGGAAGTCGTGCCAGGAAAACCTAATAGAGAATCTATTATGTTGTACTTACATACACCGAAAAATGGGCCTCGCACGATTGCAGAAGGTAGGTACTTTTGTTTATTTTTTACAAAACAGCAAGCCTTTATTAACTGAACTTAAAGTTACATAAAAAAATTAATTCATGAGGTGTATGACATGTAAAAACAAATTGTCAGATGGATTTAAACCAAACGTCGGGAATTTTGGTGTAAATAATCTGCTGATTGTAATATCAACACTGTCATAAACTAGCGCCTAACCCGTGATTAAAATCAAGAATTGTAAAAAATACACACGAAAAAAAACCGACAGTTGCCAATTTATCATGATTAGCCTAATCCGTGGAAATAAGGTGGGTAATTTTGAACCATAAATTTTTAATTAGCACCATAAATTTAATTATTTAGACTCGGAACTGTGTTTTTGCATACATATTACTCAACTGAACTGCCAGCTTGTAATAATTTGTAGAAACACTTGGCACATTTACTTTCAATTTACCATTCTGTGTTACCTGGAAACATCGTTACAAAAGTCGTTAATCTGAAGGTTTACTAAGCATAGAATCCAAAAAACTTTTCTAAAACCTTATTTTACGATTTGGTCTTACCCTAAAACTTGTATTAAGCCTCATTTATGTATAAAATCAGTGAAATGAACGATCTTCTTACCTGCTCTTCCAGTTAAACCGTCCCGTTAACAATTTTTTGCAAATGGCAAATGCAGCTGCGAAAATTGTTTTTATATGCGCAGGTTAGCCTGCTAAAAAGAAAATCCGTCCGGACAATTTCAAAAACCAACTTTTGCTTTTTGGAAAAGTACGTCACCCAAACAGTATATAAACCAAGATTTTCTGAGGTTTAAACCAGTTTTCCCTCGCACGGCCGAGGGAGCACTCACGCTTTCCTAGCCCCCCGGAGCTAACTAAGTACTCAGGATGCCAAGTAGGTCTTCTTTTTAACTAACACAAGCACTATCCTTGCCTGCCTGAGCTAACTAAGAACTCTCTGGGGCCAGGAGGCCAAGTAGGTCTTCTTTCTAACTAACACAAGCGCTTCCCTAGCCCCGCGGAGAAAACTAAGTACTCTAGGGGGTCAGGAGGCCAAGTAGGTCTTCTTTTTTGACTAACACAAGTACTTTTCTAGTTTATCAAGAGGTAAGTGCTGTCATTTAATTTTAACAAGTTATTATTTTTTATGGTAGTTTTTTAGTATTTTACTTTGCGCTTATTTTGGATAAGAAATACAATTTGTCTCTTAATGTATTTTAATTTTCAACTGTAAAATGTACTCTAGTAGACTTTTTATGGGGACTGTCTGTGACTTAAGCTAACCTCAGTCACAGTGCAGTGGTCCTGTTTTGGCACTGCATTAGACAATACAGAGATGTTATTAAACTCCAAATCTATGTGTTAATGAATTAAGAACTTTTAGGGAGAGGGAATTAGGGATCCCTTTTGAAAACTTTAATAAGGGACTTTTTTAGGGGATGAATTAGGGGCCTTTTGCAAAGTTTAATTAAATAATAATAATAATAATAGGTTCGTTGCAAACACAACCGGAATGGCAAGGACCTGGTGGTCACTGACTGCCATCCGAATTTAAAAATTACAAAAGTTAAACAGTTTAAAAGTTTAAAAGTTTAAAACAAATACGATGGCTCGGCTGCAGAGGATGGGTTGAGGGTATTGGGTTGGGGGTCACAAATGCCTTACCACCAAGGTAAGACCTACCAGGGACACAAAGGTCCCCGATGGCATCGCCAAACGTGAGGGACAAATGAGGGGAAAAGCCGGGTATCATTGTCAAAATGTTTAAAATAAATAAATAAATAAATAAATAAATGAATGCATCGTAGTTTAAAGCTTGGCTAAAACCAATTGTCAATCTTAATACGATAATAAAAATAATACAATTACTAAAAATAATAATAAAACAAAATAAAAGAAATAGGAAGGGAAATTGTCATTCCACTTACACCAGTCTAAGTTATTAAGTTTAAACCAAAACAAAATACAATTAGGATTAAAAACATTTCATAAATTGTGATAGATCCACCTTCTTAAGCCCTCGTTTAAAACACCCTAGATTCCCAGCTTCAATCAACTCAGGGGGTAGGCTATTCCATGGGCCAACAACCCTATTAGAGAAGAAATATCTGGCACAATTTTTCTTCTTTGTTGTAGATAACGTCAATTTAAGACGGTGCCCCCTGGTAAACGTGTTTCCTCACACCACAAAGTAAATCTAAGGGTCCACGTTAATGAACCCCCTCAGCATGGAGAAAATAAGGCAGAGATCAGCCACCAGCCGTCTACGTTCCAATGATTCGAGGTGTAAATGTGATAATCGTTGTGCATACGTCATGTTTCTGCAACCACGCAAGTACTTTGTGAAGGATCTCTGCACCGTCTCAACTAGTTTAATGTCCTTCACAAGGTACGGAGACCAAACTGGACCAGCGAACTCCACAATGGGTCACACATATGCAATAAATGTCCTAATGAGATTCCTGTTGTCCCACAGGCACGTTTCCTGGGTCTGGTGTTCGATTCCAGGTTATCTTGGCTTCCACACTTGCGCCAACTTAAAGACAAGTCTTTGCGGGCACTTAACATCTTGCAGGTTCTGTCGGGCACTTCATGGGGTGCCGATCGCACTGCCATGTTGCGCCTCTACAGGGCCCTTGTCCGCAGCAAACTTGATTATGCGTGCATGGTGTATGGTTCGGCTAGTGACTCGACTCTCCAGGTGTTGGACACTGTGCATCACAGTGGCCTGCGCGTGGCGACTGGGGCATTTCGAACTTCTCCAGCGGTAAGCCTCTATGCTGAGGCCTGGGAGCCACCTTTGGCCATTCGTCGGCGGAAGCTGGCCATTCAGTATGCTGTGCGTTTACGTGCTGTGGAATCCAGTCCTGCTTGGTCCATGGTTTTTGGGCCAGACTTGCGAGTCGGTAGACGCAGGGTGGGTAAGGGTGATTTCCGCGATAGGCTCCAGCAGTCCTGTCAGGAGATAGCCTTTGAAATGCCCAGCGTCTTGAGGCTTGGGGGGATGCCAGTGGCCCCTTGGCTTGCCCCAAGTGGCATTTTCATTTTCGCTCTGGCGTCCCTCCCGAAGGGTTCCACTCTACCAGCAAGGTACTTACAGGAGTTCCGGCGGCTGTGTTCTCAGTACGCCGGTTATCAGCGGCTGTTTACTGATGGGTCGAAGTCAGACGCTGTCGTGGCTTGTGCTTGTGTTTGTAAGGGAGTGACGGTTGCCCATCGCCTTCCATCAGGCTATTCTGTGTTTTCTGCAGAGCTTTTGGCTCTCGGTTTGGCGGTGGAATAGATCCTTGGCCTTTAGGGCACGCATTTCATTATCTTTAGCGATTCCATGAGTGCCTTGGAGTCCTTGGCGAATTACAATCCTCGGAACCCCTTGACACAACGTGTCCGAGCTTTGCTTTCCCGCTTGCCTGGCCAGCGGAAAACCGTGCTTTTCTGCTGGATCCCGGGCCATGTTGGAATAGGTGGAAATGAGCAAGCGGATTCTGCAGCAAAAGGGGCCCTTTCTGGCCTTCTCGGGAGGGATCTCAGCCTTGTTCCCTCGGACGCTTTTCCAACTCTGCGTCTGAGGTTACACGCTTTTTGGCAAGCCTCGTGGGATGGACAGGACGGCAATAAATTACGAGCTATTAAAGGCACTGTTGAGGAATGGCACTCGGCGTGTCGCCGCAGTCGCCGTGAGGAGGTGGTGTTGGCCCGTTTGCGCATTGGTCACACTCGACTTACTCACTGTTTCCTTTTGCGGGGGGTCGACCCTCCTGAATGTTATTGGTGTCGGCGGCCACTTACGGTCCGGCACTTCCTTGTTGATTGTTGCCATCTTGATGGTTTTCGTCGTCGTTTCCATCTTCCGCATGACATTGTGCGCCAATTGGGCGATAAGTCTGTCCTCCTGTCCGGTGTTTTTCAATTTTTGCAGGAGGTACAGATGTATGACAAGATTTAGATTAGGGGTTTGAATAATATCTCTGTAACGTGTAGTGCAGTGGCAACCCGGACCACTGCACTGTGACTGAGGTTGGCGCTAATGACCAAGCTGTCGACGCGTCATTAAGCCTTATCTCCCCCCCCCTAATGAGAGTAGTTTCGTCCCCCGACACAAAACAGCGCCTTATAAGATAGCCAGTTTGTTTTGCTCTTGCCGTAATATGATTGCAGTGGTTAGTAAATTTGAGATTGGCCGAAATATGAACTCCAAGATCTTTGATGGTTTACTTAGTTTCCAGATTTATGTTATGTATTTCATATATGAAGTTTGCTTTATTTCGACCCAGAGGTAGTGTAATACATTTACTGATATTTATAGGCAACTAGGTAACTGCCATGTATTTAGTTAGTGTTAATCTCACGCTGCAAAGTTTCATTGTCATCATCGCTTTCTACGCTACCATAAAGTTTTATATCATCCGCAAATATTGGCATTCGAATACCACTGCCATCATTCTGAAGATCTGAAATGAAAATCATGAATAGGAGCAGACCAATTACAGAACCTTGTGGTACACCACTGGTACCAATGTCCGAAAGTGATTCTCCTACCGATACTCTTTGCGTCTTATGCCAGAAAATCTTTTATACAATTAAAAGTTTTCTCCCCTATTTTTAACATGTTAAGTTTACTGAGCAATTTGGAATGAACGACCGAATCAAAGGCCTTGGCAAAATCTACACAAATAAGATCAATCGGTATAATTTTTTCAAGTGAGTCTGTCCAATCCCTTATACAACTGAGTAATTGTGTGGTTGTGGAATGGCCAGGCAGGAAGCCAAACTGGTCGCATGGAACAAGTTGATGTTTATACATATGTTCCAGTAAGGCATCTCTGATTATACGTTCTAGAATTCTGAAGGGGATACATGTTAGGGACTTTTTAGGGTAAGAATTAGGGACCTTTTGCAAACTTTAATTAGAGAATTTTTTAAGGGGCTAGACATACTTGCCTTTCACAGTCTATAGCTGTCATTATAAATTATGCACATAATTCCATCTGTAGCAATTTTTCGAGTGACGTATATGCTCAGAACAATTTTAAGTTGAGTACCTGCAATAAAGAATGATTACTGTTCCTTGCTGAGTTTTATCACTGCCACAATACTCAGAAAAAGGTTCTTATTCTTTCAGTGTGGAAAAGAAATTCTTCGGTGAGCTTATATCGAGAACTTAGAATTCTAGATAAATTATTGTGCTGTATTTAGATGTGACATTTATAGTTATGTGTTTGCTCGTATGTTCATCTCCGAACAATTCCGGGAGGGTTGTGCCAACCTTATTTACAATGAAGTGGTTGACACTGAACAGTAGAGATGTAAAACAAAAAAGCTCAATTCTAGACTATTATTAAATTAAGTAATTTTTGAGGAGGGGGAGCTATACACAGACTTTAATTGGGAATTTTTAGAGGAGAATTAGGGATCCCTTTGCAATCTTAATTAGGGACCTTTTTTGGGGCTTTTAGGGGATTAATTAGGGACTTTTAGGTTTTTTTTAGGGATTTATTACAGGGTTCGCACAAGGTCCTTGAAGTCCTTGAAAGTGCTTGAATTTGTTTAGAAAAAAATTCCAGGCCCTGAATTCCTTGAAATTGTTAGCTATGTCCTTGAAAGACCTTTTATTTAATTTTTTCCGTCTTAATTTAAAATATTACCCTTAGCCTAACTTACGACGCGAAAAAAGCCAGAAAGCAATTTTTACACGTTTCTTACCCCTGGATTTTTCCCTTGGGTTTTTTATGTCATGCCAGAACATTTTTATTGTTTAATGGGCTGTTATTGGCTCTACACTGGTAAAACTTGACCTTATTTGAGTAAGCTTGTTGGTTAACAAAGGTCCTTAAAAAACAGCATTGGTGTTGGAATAGTCCTTGAAAAATGACACCCATTTCGGAAAAAAATCCATGAAAAAGCTTGAATTTCTTGTGCAAACTCTGTTAATATGAATTATGTTAATATTAATTATAATATGAAATAAAATTAGGAATGAATACAGGGTGGTCCACAAAAAAACTGACGACCCACAATTTTTTAAGTCCAACTTTTCTAGTTAGCACCCCTCAGAACCAAAGAGGACAGAAATCATCCCGTTAGCATTTGATTTGTCTTCTCCTGGTTCTGAGGGGTGTTAACTAGAAAAGTTGGACTTGGAAAATTGTGGATCAACCTGTATATATCCGTAAAAATACTGAAATAGACATTATTTGTATACTGAAATACATACCACCCTTTCACAGTGTATAACTGTCAATATAAATTATGCACGTAATTACGACTCTGGAAGATTTTGCGTGACTTTAATGCTCAGAATTATTTAAAAATGAGTACCTACAAGAAATGAATGAATACTACTGAGTTTAACGCTGCCATAAATACTCAGAAAACTGTTTTTTTATTCCTTCAGTAAGGAAAAAAATTCTTTGGTGAGCTTATTTCGATGCCTTAAAATTCTAGATAAATTATTGTGCTGTATTTAGAACTGACAGTTATACAGGCATGAAAGTCAGTCTTTATTGAAAATGAGCAAATAAGAGGAAAGCCACCAAGTTTATAAATTTTTAGGGGCTTTAAATGCATTTTTAGGAGGTTAGCAAAAATTTAAAAATGTGGAAATAAGCTTTCATGAATGAAGACTTTCATGCTTGGTTATATTTAGGCTTATGTCTTTGCTCGTATGTTCATTTCTGAACTTTTCCAGGGGGTGACACACATTTTTTGGTGCTCTATTAGGAAGCAGCTGTAAGTGTTGTTGTTTAATTATACAGTTTATAAAAGTTACTGCTGTAATTTTGAATGTGAAGTCCCCCTGCATGTTTTTTAGGTGTATTCAGGCATGAGAAATTTCAGCAAATTAGCTGATTTCAGCTTTTTTTGTGTGCTGAGCAATTTTCAGTAATTTTCTGGTTTTTTTTTATTTTTTGGTACATCTGACTTCAGTTTTGAACTTATAGCAGGTCTTACCATTTAAATTTAGGGGAATCTTAAACGCAACCTTAATACGAACCTTAAAATGTTCAGCTTATTTTCAGAAAAATCCATCGTGTTTTCTTTTTTTGTTCAAAAATACTTTTCAGCTTTTTTTGTTCAAGGCCGCTCTCATGCCTATGTATTGTATGGCTGTCACCAAGTTCATATTTTTTAAAATTAACTGCTTGTGAACTTAGAATAAGTTGTTTTCTTGATTTATTCAACCTCACCCCAAATTTAGATAAGCCACTGTCTTTTTGGTGGTTACTTATAATTTTTCTTTGTTGCATTTCTGGTAAAATTTCAATCATCTCGTTTCGATGCAGTTCTTACCCTGTCATGCTGGATTTATACAAATGCCTGAGTCTCTTTACCAGGTCATTAGGATTGATGTAATATTTATAATCCACTCCGAGACCCACTTTTTTAACCATGCCAGTTCCTTGTTTTTTGAGATCCTCCCAAGTAGAAGCGACTAATAGAAGTGACTTGGCGCTTCTAGCGACTAATAGAAGTGACTAATAGAAGCGACTTGGCCCTAATAGAAGCAACTTGGCGCTGCGATTAGAATTTGGTTTATGGGTATTTAGGTCATTTTTGTGGTATATAGCATTAGTATTTTTTAACATGGCCGCGTAAGCTGCTTTAACTTCTGGCTAGATAGAAGTTCCTTTTAGGACTTTGACAAGCACAGCGTAGCACAGCTGCCTAAATTGCTGCGCCATTCTGCACAAGCCGACATACTCTCCAGAAGCATAATTTGCATTCAAATCGAGAAATGGATATCTTTCTGAATTTAGAGTCACGTGAGCGTCTTGCAGACTGCAGTGATGGAACACGCAAGGATTTTTAACTAAAGAGTCCTGCCAGTCAGTTTGAAGCGCTAGAACTATCCACCAAGGTTTTTCAACAGCTCAAGTAGTCATCACGTGCCAGGTGAAGCTGGTATTTTGAGGGAGCACGCAGCTATCGTAATGCCAGTGCCTAAATCCTAAATCCACTGTCACTCCATGGTCGATGAGATTGTAGAGTTTAAGTTTCTGCTCGTCCGAGGCAGTGACATGTGGAACCATCCAGCTGATGCTATTTAGAACGACTTTGCCATTAGCTGCTGCCGCTGCTTTGAAGATGGCATTAGTGCCACTTGCTCGCATGAGTGTGAGCATGTGTTTAGTTCCGTAGATTAGCTTATCGGAATTTTCGAAAAATCCCATGATGTGTTTCAGAGGGAAGGCGAATGTAAAGCTTCCCTTGGGAGTTGTTTCAACGATGATGAACGTGTGCCGCTGTTTGCATCCCAAGTTGTCTGTTAGTTCAGCAGCGACTTAAGCCGTACTATCCAATGCCCAGCACTGACCGAGCAAAGCCGGTTGCTCGGCTGAACCGTAAGTGATTATTCCCTTTATCAGAGAACCGAACCCTGGATAATTCTACTCGTCGACTTGTTTATCACCGAGATGGTATTTGATATTAGAAAACAGGAAAATGGGGGCTTTATTAATCAATGCAGCTATGTCAGCAGCGGCATAATCCGAGTCATCATCCTTCAGTAACCTCCCTTTAATCAGGAGGTAACTGTTGGCAATGTGCAAAAATAAATATTGGTTTGCTACGTGTATGCGGATTTCAGAATTTACTCTGTTGAGATTGGTGCCAATAATAGGATTGTAATTGTGATTGGTGTGAAACTAAATCGATGAATCGTACACCAAAGGTTCCTTGATTTTTAAGTAATCTTCTAGTACGCTCATTGTCTGGCTGTTACTATGAGTTTGATGAAAGCTTTGTTTCTAGGCGTCAAACCATTTGTTTTTTTTATTATTAGAGTTAAAGTTAAGTCTTTTCCCATTTTTTCTAAACACGAGCTTTTTTATCCTTTTTTTATTTAACTTGTAGATCTCAAATGAAGTCGCACCGTGAGTGTCTCACCATTTAAATCCAATGGTTCATTGGTCTGAGACGTGAGCCAAACTCTTATACTTCTGATTAACTTTGTAGTAACTGGGAGGTAAATTAAATTATGCGGGGACTCTATGATTTTGAAACTGAGCGGTGAATTGGGATAAAAGGAATGTAAAGTGGGCTGAGTGTTGCTCTTTAGGTACGAATTGCCGATGATATCCACGTGTACGAAAATTGTGTTGATGCTCATAATGTCGACTGTATTTTGACTTTCTCGACTTCTCAAAACTGGAGCCAAACTCTTATCATCCGAAAAAGATATTCCGTAATCCGGATTGGTAATTATAAAGTTGGTTCTTAAAGTGTTTACTTTCGGAATTTTCGTAATGGCATCCTTGCTGTGGCCATTTGAATCTATCGCCGACTTGAGAAATTTATTCAAATCCTCGATTTCGTAAGCACCGGGACTTACTAACACTTTGTCCCATGAAGAGCAAGCATCTGTAGTGTACTGAATTTCGTTATTTCTCGAGGCGATGTTGTGAATGCTGGTGATGTTGTGAATAAGTATCTAAATTAAGCAGAGCCAATTCGTAATTTTTTCAGAATCCAAATGAATGGGTGTGTTTAAATTAATTTTCAAGTCAGAGTCTTTGCCGGTGAGAATAATCGAACGGGAATCCATGATGTCTTTTTTTAAGAGGGATAAAAAAGATTGTACTATAGTAAAAAAGAGCAACTATAAAGATGAAATATTGCATCAAATGTAAGCGTTCGACTCCTAACCGGTCGAAGGCTCCAGTTTCTACAACTTCATGAAACAACAGACCGATGGAGATTATGTTTTGCAATGTATGTGGTACAAAAAAAGCTTACTTCGTCAAAGGGGGAATGGACTCGTGAACAAAATCCTAGATAACTTGCCCGTTTAAATACATTTACCAGGGTATCAATACTGCATTCCTGGAACTCAGATGAAGAAGCACGAGGAGATCCTGTAATAAATAAACTAGACGAAGCTTGCAAAGAACACGATATAGCTTACGCCGAGAGCTCGGACTTAAAAGGTCGCCACGCTGCCAATGAAGTTCTTATTTCAAAAGCTAAAAAGGGTGAGAGAGGATCCATCTCTGGCATGGTATAAAAAACTAGCCGCTTCCTTCGTTAAGAAAATCATGAAAACAAAACTGAAGCTTGGAATGGGAAATAAAAAAAATGGATCAACTCGTAAACGAATTTCACAAACCAACATGGAAACATAAGGCCTACATGATCTATGGCAGGCTGACTGAATAAAGGATTTAACTACCTACTGACTTACATTAACGTAAATTCTAAATCCGGTGTAGATGTTACCGAAGTTTTCAAGAAGATACGCTCAGGAACGACTACCCCTAAGAATTTACAAGTCTATTTAGGTAGTGAGTTCTACAATAAAGATTTCAAAGTGCTACTTAGGTGCCATAACATCAACATGTACTCTACGTACTATGAGAAGAAGAGCGCGTGGTGGAACGTTTCAACAGAACGCTGAAAAAACTCGAATGCAGAAAAAATTCACCAGGCAGGGGAATTACAAGTGGATTCACATTATCGACGAGTTGTATTCGGATTACAACGACACGGTTCTTTCCACCACAAAACTGAAACCTAGGGAAGTGACCAGACGTCACGAAACTTTGCTGAGACGAACTAGCCCGAAACAACTGCTGAAAATACCCAAGTTCGCTGTAGAAAATAAAGTCAGGATTTCTAAAGTAAAAAAAAATGTCGACAAAGGATATATGCAAAATTTTACCAACGAAATATTCACGATCCTTAAAGTGCAAAAAGCCCAACCAGTTACGTATCTTTTAAAGGACGAGTCGGGTGAACCGGTGCTCTGAGGTTTCTACGAACAGGTAATTCAAAAAACCTACGTTCCAGATTTATTTCTTGTGGAGCAAGTATTACGTAAAAGAGGGGAAGAGATGGAAAAATGCTTTATTTCGTTAAATGGAAGGGCTATGACTCCAAGCACAACAGCTGGACGGATAATATAGATAGTTTAAGCTGAATTCACGTGCCTATAAGCTAGTGTACTGACTGCGTCACCGTAGACCCATCTATTGTCTTTGTAGGGACTGAAAGTCATCTTGTTGATGGTGATGGTTTTTAGTTCGTGCGCCTCCGAATGAATGTAAGATGGCAGTTCTCACGAAGCTATTATTAAACAACACATTCTTGTACGTTTCATGCACCACTTGTGTTGTATTCTTAATGCTTATGCAGGCCATCTTGTTCTTCCCATCCGATTGTAAAACGCTGTAAAGTTTCGACTGTAAACCTACAAACTCGGAAATTGGGCATTCCGGTGCTCTCATCTTTCATCTTCCCCAATACTTTTTTGTTGATGTTGGAGTGTAAGAAATAATCTTTTGGGTAGTCGGCTGTGTCGAACAACGACACATCTTCTTCCATATCTTTGTAAATATTGTCTGTTTCTACGGATAACATAAACTATTCGTGTCCGTGACTAGGAGTTTACATCTATCCATCAGTACTTTTTCATCATGAAACCGGTAGACTAATAACTTTGACAGTTCCAAGATGCTGAACCCAACCATGATGGCTTGTTCAAGATGATGTTTGCTGGTGTCTTTGTAAAAATTACCAAATCTTCGCTTAGAGAAGTGAAACACGTGGTGCAGGGGTAAGACGCGTACTTGATGGCTTTCTCTTTCATCGTTGCTATCAAGACGTTGTTTCTCTTGCGCTTGTTTCGATCGTCTTCCCAAAAATCGAATTATTCACCAGTTTGTAGAGGTTTTTGCCAAAATCGTTAGTAGCCGCTTGCCATTTCTCGTTATTAAATTCTATGTTAGGTTTCAGCCAAGGCGCTTGCTTAAAACTGATTGCTCTGTGTATTTTCTTGAGGACCATGCCGAAGGAAAATTCCTATAGTGCACCACATCCTATTTCAAATCCGCATCCTATTTCAAATTCCTATAGTGCACCACATACTTTTTCTTTGAGAAAAGTTAGTGGTTAGCTTTAGGCCTTTGGTGTACGTTAACCGCGATTCCTCGATTGCTCGTTGGTTGAAAGGAGAAAGTATAGACTTTTCATGTGATTTTTACGTGCTTAGGGGATAGCGGGAAATCATTGTGCAATGCATGAAGTATCTCCGGGTATTCCAAGTCCACTTCCAATATCAACCCCGAATCACTCTTGTCTCCGTAATTGTCGAGATTTATATCTTTAAGCTGGTCTTCCGGCATCCATTCGTACTCTGCGGTAGGTAAATACTTGCACATTACAGAACCGTACAAATTGTTGAAGTCCAAAAGTATGATGTAAGAATTCTTTTACCAGGATCATAGGTAGATGGTATATATGGGTTGTTGGCTATAGCGTATCTTCTAGCTATAAACGAGACACCGCCTCTTATACCCTTTTTCACCATAAGATGCATGCTAATGTTTGTGAAGAGGTACAAAGACACTCCCGTCCACTTGAGCGCCGCGTCCCAAGATAGGGAGGATGTAGAAATGTAATCGGAGGGGTCCAATCCGTAACTAGCCAAACTCGTCGATCTAAAGTTGTCAAACATATCGGCTAAAAACCTGACATGCATCCACAAATACAGATTTTGGTAATCTCCAAACGTTTTGCATTTGCCTAAATCCCAAATCTTCCCTCAGTTTTTAGTTTTCATCGATCTGAAGGATGATGGGAAAGTGTTTTTTGATACTTTTTTGCATCTTTTTGTTACCTCACAGTCTCCACTTTTAACGTCACAGTGGGGGTAATGACATCACAGGTATTAGGGCTCACTAATGGTGGAAAGGAGTCTCAAGAGTGCAAATGATACATGAGCTTTCACATTACGAAAAATGACTTATATGTCATTGCCCCACTTTTTAGTTTTTGTTGATTTGGAGGATGGCGGGAAAGTGCTTTTTTACTACCTTTTTGCGTCCTTTTGCTACATCTGTGACGTCATTACTCCGACGTCACTTCCGGTCACATGATGAAAGTGGGGGTAAAGAAGTCACTGCTGATTTTCTTCAGTATGTAGGATGGTGGGAAAGTGATTTTTGATACCTCCTATGACTTCACTTCTGGTGGGCACGCTAATGCCATATGAACAACTTCATGCTAATGCCATATGAGCAACTTCACGCTGATGCCATATGACTAACTTCAAGCTAATACTATATGAGCTCATGCTAATGCAATGTGAGCAATTTCACACTAATGTTGTATGAGCAACTTCATGCTAATGTCATACGAGAAACTTCACGCTAATACCATATGCGCAACTTCACGTTAATGTTATGTGAGCAATTTCACGATAATACCAGACGAGCAACTTCACACTAATGTCATATGAGAAACTTCACGTTAATGCCATATGAACAACATCACAGTAATACCATATGAGCAAATTCACACTAATGTCATATGAAAAACTTCACGTTAATGCCATATGAGCAACTTCACGATAATGTCATATGAACAACTTCAGGTTTATGTCATATCATCTAATTCGTGTGTGGCGATTTAATACATACACTAAATGAATCTAGATCCTGTTGGGAACAAGTTTAAAACGTATATAATACGTTCATCCTTTAGTATTTTGAAGGTTCGCAATAGGTTCTTTACTCTCATGAAACACAGTATTAACGGGTGTAAATAGTAGCCAAAACACCAACGTGTGATTAAACGGTGTATGACATTCATATTTTGAGTGTTTCCGTTGGGGTTTATACTCGATCAACACCTTAGATGAGGTAAGAAAACGGGTGTAAATTGTGATGAAAACAACCACTCGAGTGAAAGTTTAGATTCTCATTATCGTTTATTAAAAAAGGAGAAAATGGAAGATAAACAATCTGATTAAGAAACTGGTAAAAAAGTTTAGAGTACGGGGAAAAAAAATAAGCGATCCATTATTGGTCCGTTAGAAAGCATCACCCTCGTGAAGGAGAAAGACGACTTGGAAGATGATGTGGAAGTCAACCATAAAAAACGGCAACACGAGGATTACGTTCCTAATGCATCAAAACGGATCCGTTCCCCTCCGAGACGAGTTCTTCCAGCATCGTTTCGCTTTTTAAAGGCTCTTTTGAAGGGCCACAGATTGGGGTAGACTTAGAGATATTATTTGCGTAGATTTTTCAAAATGCCGAAAGAAAACGATCATGTGTTTGGATTAAGGTACAACATGGACACCGGAGACCTCATGATAGGTAACAAAACTATCAAAATACGGGAGAACCACATAGTGTTGGAAGGAAAGAAGTACTGAGGAAAAAATCAGCTGTGGAGTTTACTAACTCAAAAAGTCTTGCAGTACGAAACGTACGACCCCGAAGTCTTGGCATCATACGGCACGATTCTGAAAGACAGTAATGCCTTATATCGAAATTACGACCCCTACTTTGGAAAGGCCAAATCGAATCGTGGTTACAAGTACGTGCGTGTTATCAAACCAATTTAGGAGGAAGTAAAGAAGGAGAAAAGTTGGCTGGAAGATGAAAAAGATTACGACGAATCGGAGTCTAACGAATCGGGGTCGAACAAGTCGGATGAATCGGGGTCGGAAGAACCTGGGTCAGATGAATCGGAACCGGACGAATCTGGGCCGAACGAATCGGAAATGAATGCATCACGGTCGGATGAGCCGGATAATTTGGAGTTGAAAGAATCATGGTTGAACGAAACAGAGTCTGATGAAGTAGATTACAACAAACCCGAATGCGTTAGTGAATAGGCTGAAAGTCTTGGTAGTATTATTGTTGAGGGAAAGAGTTGATCATGAAGAGGAAATTATGCAAATTCTAGGGGGATCGACGGAGATAGAAATTATAACCGAAAATGAAAAGAGGACGATACAACAAAACTTTACAGACTTGGGAGTTTTGTCTAGTAACACGATGTAGTTATTGTAGTTAACGACTATCCCCTAGCTCCCGAAAAACTCCAGACCTCGTTTCACCCTTTTCCCAAAAACTAGCGGAAGACATCAATCACGACATCAAACCTTCAACCAAACTCGTGCCGAATCTCCTGCACAAAAAGAACTACGTCGTTCACTACCAAAATTTGAAGTTCTACCTGCATCACGGATTAATTCTTCGTCGCATCCGAAGAGTACTGAGCTTCAACCAGAAACCCTGGATGGAAGGCTATATCAAATTCAATACGGAGAAAAGGCAGCAATTGACCGCATCGTTTGAAAAGGATTATTTTAAACTGTTAAACAACTCAGTATTTGGCAAGACGATGGAAAATAAGCAGAAGCGAGTCACTGTGAAACTGTGTATCGATCCCAAGAAGGCGATCAAGTACACCTACCAACCTCACGCGGATTCGTTCGAAATCCTTAATGAACATTTAGTGCAGATCAACTGCAGAGTAAGGAGCGTCTGTTGCGATGTACCGACGTACTCGGGATTCAGTATTTTGGAACTGTCAAAACTGGCCATGTTCCGCTTCCACTACGAATACGTAAACCCACGTACGAGGACTGCACCAAACTCTTGTTTACTGACACCGACAGCCTCTGCTATGAAGTGGAAACGGACGATGTATAGGAGGATGGATATGAAGTGAGACCGTCAACACTTCGATACCAGCTATTATCCGAGAGATCATCCTTTGTACTCCGAGGCGAACAAACAAGTCCTGGGGAAGATGAAGGACGAGATGGCCGGTGTTCCCATCTTAGAATTCGTGGGTTTACGGTCCAAAATGTAAGCCATTAGAGTGCAGAAAACGAAGACGTCCATGAAGGCTAAGGGTGTCTAGACATCTTTCGTGAAGAAACACTTGGACTATGACGATTGAGAATCCGCCCTAAGAATGCCAGTACCCGCACCGAAAGGAACCTGGACTAAAATCGCCAGCTCAAAACACGAGCTAAGCAGTCACGTAATCCCTCCTCTCTGCTTACGATGACAAACGTTTTATCCTAGACAATGGGGAAGATACGCTAGCTATCGGTCATCGAGATTCTGGTACGTGGCGACAGTACGAAGACGACTTCGACTCTGACGTAGACATCATGACTGACGAGGAAGATGAGGAGAGAGCGAGTTTAGTTTCATCTCGAAGGAGTAGGAGGAGTTGAACTATGCTAAACGAGAGGAGGAGCGGGTTAGATCGGTATGACGATCCGCAGTACTAGAGAACCGCAGGATAAAGCTGAACGATCTCGAATAATAGTAGGCTGTGATATATAATGTCTTTCAGGCACACCGACAGTAAAGCATACATTGGTCGGCGGGTAAGCTTTCAGCATAGCACCTTTTACAATATGATTGTAAACGATTGGTTTTTAACAAAAGCTTTGTTTCGAAAATTAAAATCATTTTCCCTTCCAAATAATAGGTATGTGGTATCACTATCTGCGGCCTCGATATTTGAGTCATCCGAAAAAATACAATGCATTCTTTGCCATTTGAAGAACAGTTAATTAAACCAAGATTGTAGTCCTGTTGCAAAAGTTTGTTTACAAAGTTTCTCACTGCTGATACAACAGGAGTACAGGGTTTGGGTTTTAAGTGAAAATCGGGATATTTATAGCTAACACCTTCATCTCCGTAAGCTACATGTTGTCTTTGCAGATTAAAGTGACCACTGAAAAATACAACTTGTTGGTCTGTGTGATATTCGATTTCCCTCTCCAATGAAATAATATCATTGTAATCATAGATTCTTAGAATATAGGACTGAACAAACATAAATTTAATCCGGTTACATGACCGTACCAGTCCACAGAAATTATGCTTGTTTCAATCTCGCACTACTTGATTTTTCGAATTGACGTTTTCACTTCTTCATTAAACGAAGTAGCTTTCCGTTCCTTTTCTCCCTGTTCACTCGAATTGAACTTTTTTTCTGCATTCTAAACGTAACTATTAACCTAACTTCAGAAGAGAATGAATTTGTTTTATAGAAATTATTAGTCACCAGACGTCGTTTAAATCGACTTTGACTTTTTTTCACATAAAAAATGGTTTGAATTTTTTTGATTCCCTACATTTTACTTCCCAAACATACTAGTGAAGGTTCCTCCTTTTATTTTACCAACATTCACGCTTTAATCTGCTATAAACAACTAAAATCAGTACATTACAAGAGGACTAAATGTGAAAATTAATGGGCAACAAATTCACCTATTAGGCAGCTAGAGTAGGCAGTTCTGCCTTTCTTTTCCAAACAGGCAAGGAGTTAATTAGTTTGAACACTCATTGTCGTTAAATAACAACTAAAATTATTATATTTCCTTAGCACTAGTCATGGAACTTATAGGGCAACAAATTCAGGGTATTTGCCTTTCTATCCAAACAGGCATCTGATAAACAATTTTAAAGTAAAATAATGATCGCTCTATTTTTACCTTTGTTCTGACCCTGTTATAAATGGAGGTTACCCTTGCCTTCTTTTATTTCAACGATGCACTTTTTAATCACTAAGTTACAACTAAAATAACTACATTGCGAACGAATTGCTCTGGGAAAAACCTATTTATGCTACAAGCAGAATTCTGCCTTTAATACAGGCCCAGGCGTGTACGTTTGTATGTGATAGGCTAACAGTTTGCGTTTTGTGTTGGAGGGTGTAAGAGGGAATTTATAGGGGTGTTAGCAAAGCACATACAAATTTATATACCTTTGCGAATTTTTTTATTACTTATTTTCTCCAGTTGCCAGATGTGACGACAATTATTGCTAAACGTCTGCTTAACATGGGAATAAAAACGACCATTAGGAATTTTTTAGGATACGATGCACATGTGGTAGAATATTCACTCCCTCGCAGGAATCATGGAATGACATACCCGCTACAACTTAGCTTTGTACGTCCTATTCAAATCGCAACACCACAAGAAGAGAGATAGATTATTATGTCGAGCAGAGAAGGGAACGGCACAGTTCCGCAGCATCAATGGAATACTTTTTTGACGGAAATTAACAACTGCGGCAGAAGGAAGCAAACAACCGAGTGTCATATTTTACCAAAAGAAATCAGAAATTCCTGGTGTATTTTGGAGCAACTACTGTGCTGTAATAGTGATCCCACAACTCAACAAACGGCATCGAAAATCCTAATGTAAGAAAGACCCGGAAGGAATATGGTGTGTTTGCGTGTTTCTATCGAAAAAAGGGTGACCGTCATGTACTATCAGAAAGGATCTAAAAAGAACGCGGTTTCGAATCAAAACCCATCAAAACCCGACGTAAGTAGGCCTACATGGCATATTGTCATAGTCTAGTGAAAAATAGGAATGCGTAAGCGTTGTATACTATCAAAAAGGATCTAAAAAGAATTGCAGTTTCTGTTCCTACCTAAAAACAAAGTTTGTGAACAAGCGTGATATAGTAGCAAAACAACGGTTGGCCGCTAGCTGATTTTTCAGTGAAAAAGACAAAAACGTCGATTTTTTGTTGTAATGTCTACTTAAAATCGGTTTTCGGTGCTCTAAAAATATCATGTTCCAACCAAAACTGGATTGAAAAATGGTGTCGAATGTTAGTGTAGCTATGAGAAAAATCGTGAAAATTGCAGATCACAAAAGAAATCGAACGGAAATCACGTTTCGAAACAATATGCATCAAAAGCGGCTGCCCTGCAAAGTGTGTCTGCAAGAAAAATCAGCCGTTTGTGCATTTTTTAGGATCACTACGTTTGTACAACAGAAATCAGTCGTCGGTTTACTTATTTTGAAATTTTTCTATCGATATTATGGTCTAATAATGATTTCCGCATTACCAAGGGTGCATGAAGGAGGCCGGACGTAGGTAAGTACAGGGGTTAAAGTCGGCCGTGCCGAAACTCGGTGCATGCGTGCGGAAAGACAAAAAGCTGTCGAGTGTGGTTGGGAAGTGGTAAGTTTACCGGTAACAATATTTTACCGTACTGATACCAATATCGAGAAGGCTAGGGGTGGGCAACAAAACGAAAAACTAACATCCAACGCCCACAAATAAGGGACCAACGCCCCACCCACCCAACGTAAGAACTTCCTCCATCACCACCGGAAATCGATCCCCCACCAACTCAACCTCCGTACCCAAATCCTCGACCAGCCCCAGACCCTTCTACAAGACCCTCCTGAACTACCCCAAACACCCCAGTACAAAACATAGATGGTTAGCCCTTCACTACTAGTGTCGACAAATAGATCGTCAGTAAAATGACCATATCGGTGAAATAATTGTCGATGAAATGATTGGCACCCACCTGAAAAACGCTGTAAAGTTAATATGGAAAAGCTCTGCTGGCTAACAGTCACCATCCTTTAACCGCCTCCACATAAATAATGGTCAGGTGTTACCTACTATGCTTTTCCCAGTGATGCAAGCTGACCCAGTGACCTAGTATTGAATTAATTCGACCCAGGCTGACCCATTTCGACTCAACTTAGAGAGTAAAAAACATAACTAATTTTTCCAGTTTTACCTGGTCAGCGAATTCTGGCCTGGGCCTGACTGGCAAGTCAGAATCAGTCAACAATTTTAATGTGCTGGTAATGAGTCTAAAAGCCGTACCCTGTAGATAATCTTGAGATAGCAACGTTGAATTGCAGCTGCTTAAACATTTCACGCTAGTGCTTGGTAACATACTGCTCTTAACATTATGCAGTTAAAAACTATTCCGAAGGATTTCCTAACCTATTCCAGATTCATTGGATTGTTACTAAAATTAGGATTATTTTGTAAGTGCAATCTAATAGTTTATATCAAAAACCAGCTAAAGTGACACGCGTTAGTTTTTTCTGAACTGCATTATGATTACTGAGGCTATGGGGAACCATAGATACCAAAAGGAAATCCCAACTCAAAGTGAAGGAATTACCTGAGACGTTAATAGTAGGTTCCAATATTCTTAGATAAGGAACTTCAAGTAGCGAAAAGTAGATTTCCACAAATAACGAGATTATACTGCGTCACCGTATAACAATTGGTTGTAGGGTCACTTTGGGACTCTGGGTAACACTGGGTCACTGTGTCGTACAGGGTCTCTGTATTCACCCTGGGTGAATTCACCTGACAATCCAGTAACTTAGTTAAAAATGAGAACCTGTGACCAAATCCTGCTAGAAAAGATTAGATGATGGGGTGCGTGATGTGATGGTAAAATGCACAGTTCGTGGAACAGTCTAACAATCATGTGATGACTAAATCAGCAATATGCATATTAACAAAAAAAAAACACAAAAACAGTTCAGTGAACGCCTAACGATACACATAATAAACAAATAAAAATTTAAACACATGTTCAGTGTTAGACGATTTGGTAGACCCGTTAACCATATCTAATCGAAAGCTCCGAGAGGTCAACATGCATGGCTTTTACAACAGTGAACTACTGTTGGTTCCAGCAGTTAACAAGACGGTTGCAAAAAAATTATTTGCAATAGTCGCTCTTGGTGAGGTTTACCTCTAATTTCAGTGGGTGACTTCGTGTTTTGATACCCACGGACTGAAAAGTTACTTTAGATACCTCACTTTAGATGTTCGATTCTTAATCAAGACTCTAGACTTATGCCGTTATAATAATAATAATAATCATCATTTTGTTGCTGGAGCAACAGGTCTGGCAAGGATCACGGGGATCGCTGACTGCCAGCCTTAATAGGGGCTGCATTTAAGACGTGTGTAAATAAAGACTAATAATAAAAAAAAAACCATGGTAGATAGGGAATGCGAAGGTGGAAAGTAAAAACAATACAAAATAAAATTCAAAAGCTTGCGTATAGGTAAAAATTAATTTTTAAAAATTGCATGACCAATGGAAAGGTGGGATCAAATTAGGAAGGGTGGGTTAGGATCTCAACTGCCTTACCACCAAGGTTAGACCTGCCAGGGACACAAAGGTCCCCGATGGTATCGCCAGTCGAATGGAAAAGAAGAAGGGTGGATGGCCATTTGTCAAAAAACAAAATAATGAATAAAAAACGTAAAAAATGTAAAGAGTTTAAAAGTCTTAACGTAAGTAGAGCTTCACGTAAAAAAAAATAAATAAAAATTTTGTTGCGAAGCAAGGACAAGGATTGATCACTAATAATCCGCCTAAAAAAAAGCATATATAAGCATATATATAAGTCTGTCCTGTATTCTCAAAAGGCCAGTCTTTATTATGATCAACTGCTACTTTGTCCCCTTTACCATCCAACTTTGACTTTTTAAAAGCATAGTGACTGCCCTAGCAAAACTAATTAAATTGCGTAACTAAAAATAAACTAAGTGGAGGAAAAGGAATAAGTTTCAACAATCGTGTTTAAAAGAAAAAGAATTGTACCACTGTATTCGTCACTGTAACTTGTGGGAAATCCCTATTAGCGAGAATAGCCTAGTCTGTGTAGTAATAATATACCAATACAATAAGTAAAGGCACACTAGTTAAGTTTGCCTAAGAGGCCAGTAACCTCAAGTTTTATCAGCCCCACTACTATTGACAAAGCATGTTAGAAAAAACTATGAAACAAATCAACCATATTTACAACTTTCATTGCTAGCTCTCAGATTGGCCAGACGTATAGCAGAATCTCACCACCCTGAAACGACCATTATAGGTCCTGTGCCCAACAATGTGCCTGATTGTAATTGATCCCACGACATTACTTAAGTGATACCGAAACCACACCTTAGGAAGTGCCCAATCTTCACCATGAAGAGGAAAACAAGATACAAATCATTTGTAGGTAAATCCAGTGGACATTATCATTCATGCAGATTGGGTGTCAAAGGAGAGTGAATTCCAAACAAGTAATAACGTTAAGGAAAAGTCAACCTTCTAATTTGCATGGATTTATTGGGTAGTGCTATAAAAATGTTTAAGATAAGGAAAACAAACAAAAAATAGAAACTGGAAACGTTTTCAGATTATTTCCTACAGAACGGCAATACTTTGGAACAATGTGATAGTTATTTTTTTGTATCAGTGCTAAGGGGAAGAAAAATAGCAAACAAAATAAAAATCCGCAAAACGATAATTTAATGTTTTTTTAAAAGTTTTTTCAGGTTTCTGTCATGTGATCCTGATTGGGTGCGAAATTCGTTTTGCCTTATTGGGATTAAAACGCAGTGGATGTGGGTTTACTGTTAAAATAAGACTATTGACTATGACAAGTTGCACTCCGTAATGTTCATTTCACTTTACCTTCAAGGCCTCGTGTGTAGATGTGTGAGGTCTAATAGCCAATCCATACTTCCCATCATCCAGAAGCTCATCCACATTTCTGTATTGTTTCGGCTCAGCTTTTGTAGTTAAAGATGCTGTCAGCATACTACAGTAAGTTTTGGTAATCACAACGACGAACAAAGAAAATGTGAGAAATATTACATGCTTTGAACGACAACGTGTTAAGTCTGTATTGCCTGAAAGATTTAAATTAATTTTATATTAAGAATACAAGTTTTTTTGGCATAATATTTTGTGCTGTAAAGGCAGGTCGCTATATCTTGCATTTGTTACGTCACTAATTAAATCATAACAAAAACAAAAACTAGAAAAAGTAACTGCTATGTAGAGAATGGTTTGGGCCTTCAAAGGTGTGAAATCAACAGACCAAAACATTAGCCAAATTCCATACCACTGACAACTAAAAATTTTAATGAAAAATTCGACCTTTGCTACTCTCGGTACAATGTTCAAGTTTTTCATTCAATGTTAGGTTACATTAGTCGGTTGGATGTAACCTGGTGAATGTTTTGGTCTTTTGATATCACTATTTTGAAAGGCAAAACCATTCTCTAATTCAGTGGTTCCCAACCTTTTTCAAACTGCGACCCCTCTAAAATTTTTTTTCACGACGCCAGCCCCCAAGTAAATTTCTTCGCCCGTCCATTTCATAACTAGGGGGTCTGAGAAGCGTTGTGAGCTCCCCAGCGGGGTCCGCGGCAGCCAATGCTCTTTTGGCATTTTAAGCACATTTAACGTCGTCATTTGCTCATAAAAAAGCCCTCGCGCCCACAAAGTTGTTTTTAGATTAGAAAGTGTAGTTGTTAAAAATGGAGAGATTATAATTAGAATTGCATTTTAGAAGAGATAAAAGTACTTTACAATTAATTAATTTTATTAATGATTAAAATTCAGGGGAAAAAGATTTTAAGATTAAAAGATTTTGAAAAAGCAAAATAATTTATTTTCCTCTTTATGTATCACGACCTCAAGAGGACGCCCGCGACCCCATTTGAGGTCACGAACTATTGGATGAAAACCACTGCTCTAATTGGTAGACTCTTTACAAGTTTTTGTTTTTGATATGAGATCACTTTTCTTTCAATAGAAGTTATGTAAATAGACTAGACCACTTTTTTTCTTTACTGGTTAGTGCCCAATCATCACCAATTTGTTTTAGAAGCTGCAGCATGTAAAGATTGTGCAATAAGGTGTGGCGCAATAAACAGGCTCACTCAACAAGATGCAACAATGCTTGGACACTAAGAAAGTAACATCGTTGTTCTATCTTGTATCCTAGTGACATGCTAAAGCTATCAACTCATAGATATTTCCTTGTAAAATTGTCCCTATCCTTCATGGGATAATGTTAGCAGTTTAAAAAGACATTATTTCGCATTTTTATAGGTGGCAAACAATTTATCATTCTATAATCGTGTTCAACTCGAAGTGGGTTTCAATTTCCGCTCAGGCAGTCTCACAATTTTAAGAAAAAACGGTAGTGGATAATGAATGCCAAAGGTAAACGTGGACATAAGGTTAATAAAAAGTTTGTAAAAAGGTCTACAATAAATCTAATTTTTGAAATTTTAAACAAAACTGGTGTAAAGGTTTTCGTGTGTGTTTCGGTGCTGGTACAAATTTGGTACAACCAAACTGGTTTAAAGATATTCAAAAGTACTGCTAAACCAAAAACTCCATTGGAAAAATCTGGATCCGGAAGAAATGTTTTTCTTGAGAACTGAAGGACTACACCTATGCTTTAATGTTCAGAAGATGTGTTTATGAAAATTTTCACGTGTAGTTTTCATACAGCAACGTAAATTGCAGCTACAATGTTTCAACTTGAATTATTTTATTTTAGGGGTGCTTTATTTTCCAAGTCAAAGAGGTTAATGAGCCTTGGTGTAAGAGCATAAGTAACTTATTGCCACACTTTCCATGCTGTTCCGTACGAATGCTGATGGGACAGCATACAAGTATAGCAATTGCTCTTACACTTGGAACAATGCTGTATCAGATTTACTGTTGAGTTTCATGACAATGAAATTGACAAAAGTGTGGTGATAATACCTGTTAGAAGAAGAACAGACACCAAATTCCACAGAATGACAGAGATATCATAAGCAGGATAAAAATGAAGATAATTCCTAAGTCGCGAAGATTTCCACAACGTCATGACGCTTGCAAAAACCAAGATACACATGGCCATACATGACAGCCAAACCATCCAGGAAAATGGTTGCAGGAAAAGCAAGAAACTGAAAACTTGATCTGTCAAGACCGGTCTTCGTATGACCAATGATATCTCCGTATTAGTAATGGGGATAGAAAATCTCACAGCATTGGCTCGTTCGGGTGTTAAGATTAAACCAACCATCCCGACATCAACTTCCTGCAATGAGAAAAATGTGAAAATTCTATGCCATTCTAAAAAAAAATCGTCACACAAAAAAAAAGAATTTGACTCTCTACATCAATCAACTTCAACCGCTAATTGAAAGGCTTTCAATGCGTGCTTTACTTGTCCTACTCCATGTATATTAATTTTCGTTTATTTTTTTTAGTAAAAATTGTAGCAATTGCTCTTTTGTTAAAGTTTATTTTTGATTTCGACTGTCGATTTTTGATTTTGATATTTGAGTTAAAAACCGCAAAAATAACTTTTCCCAGTTTTATTAATTTACGAACTGAAGTCCAAAAATAATGGACACAAAGTATGTCGAATATTCGAAACGCATGTTTACAACATATGCCTATGGCAAGTGGCCTTGTTTATGTGGTTAAATAAATCCTGAACAACCAGAATGGCATTTCCTTCAAGAGCAGGGCCACATGTAACAACAACCAAAAATGTTATATGGAATGAACACGTTTCTGTGGCATGGCGCACACTGGTGTTAAGAACTATTGGTCATTCAAACACAATAGAGCAAAATAAAATGAAACATTCGATTCTTGCCATACTTCTACATCCTAATAGACAAATCTATAGGTGTGCGAAGCAAAAACATGTGAGGCATGGGGATGATTAAAGATGGGACGGACGACGGCTGTTTTTGTGCCATCGTGTGGCTAAACTATCTCTCCAATCATGTGTGTTGAATCATTGCAGTAAACTGTGCACACTATACATGCACTAGCCTATGACCCCACTCCATTCAGCTACAGCTTAGTAACGTAGCATTACATTGTTACGCATTATTATTATTTTTTATTGTTTTTAAAGATTATTACCACCAGGTGCACCATAGAAAAATTGCCCCAACCACATATTTCAACCCTACAATTTGTGATGTGGGGGAGCCTGGAGTATAGCATCACTAGAAGGATAATTTCCGGTTACTGAAGGTTCGAATGTTAGACCTATAGCGTAAAATAAGTTATGTCCAGACTGTGGTGGTTCAGTTTTTACATGAAATTAATTTATAGCCTGACTTACACTGAAGCTGCATACTTGGGCATACTTAGAGCTATGTGAAATGTAGTTAAGGCCAAAGTAGGCTTCAGGTTATATCTAACTTGGGATAGAATCTAATGAAATTCAAGTTATGTTGGCCTAAATTGTCTTTTGGACGATAGGTCTTTATCACTCACTTAGGTTAATAGATTATATTGTTTATACTTCAGCTGCTGGGTGGAGAATAGTCTTTCTTAACGGAAATCAGTAAGCGTCACGTGCAATAACAATGGTGGTACACTTGAACCTCATCTGACAGCTTTTACATTATTAAAAACTGTGTTTGAGTATCGATTTTCGAGTTTTCTCAGTAAAGTCGTGGTTGGAAAAGAGTCTTGAATTGCAAATTTTAGTTCCAAATATTAGTAATGTCAAATATGTGGCATTGTGAGGCTGGAGAGGCCTCGACAAGTCAATACTGGATCCGCATGGCATTGTGAAATGTTGGACATTTATGCTGAACAGCATTGGACGACCAATATTGGTCGTGGCACACAATAGCAATGTGGACCAAAGTGTACAACGTTTTACAATTGTGGCGTGTATAATAGGTATCGTAATTAAAAATTGCAATATGAACACCAGAATATTAACAGTTACAATAGCTAGCAAACATAACATGATCAATTTGACAACATAAAGTATTAACCTTGGATGGGGAAGGGGTTCCTTTAATTCATACCATAAATAAGTGTTTGTTCACTTCGTGGCATCGTTCTTTCTTTAATAAAAAAAATGGATTTAAAAAGCATGAAAATAACACTTAAGTACCTTGGTTTGATGAAGTGAATTCCTTAATCATGTTTATTTTTAAAGAAATGCATAGGGAATAGGATTTATCAACGTACCCTTTGTACACCTAGGTTACAAGTCATTGCAGATAGCGTCATGCCAAATGTTGATCGAGAAAAGCAGTTAAGCTATTCCACTCACCCTTAATTTGGCATTAGCACAATGATTTCTAGCGATTTAAAAAAAATGTCCATATGTACTACAAGCTATTCGAAGCGTCGTTCTGTAGGTTAGGAGGGGAGGAACACAGGATATTGATGCCAGATTAAGGAAGGGCTACACACGTTTTATTTGTAAAATTAAAATCCTGAGAGAAATGGTAGCTACATACAAAGTTTCCAATTTTTGCTATTTGGAATTTACTTCCTATCAAGAGAAGCAAGATTATTTCGCCTATTTTGCTAGACAAAATATGTAAATTAACATGAGCAATTTTTTTAATGTTGCTGTGATCCACGAAATGCCGAATAAAATCTAATTTCAATGAAGATGTTGTTGAGTACTGTTAAGATGGAAAAGGTTTATTGCCGTCAAATTACAACAGTGAATACGCATTTAAATGGCAGTAATAATAGTAGAATAGCATCATCACAGTTGTATTTATTTGATGAAAAATTGACTGGGGTGTGAAAAAATTGTGACCTTAAAATAAAAAATTCTGATAATATAATATAATATTTGATTTGACCACTCTACTAACTGAGGTCGGGTAGGCGGAAGGGCTGAAGCTGTGAGCGTAATGCTTACGAACTACGCTGGGCACCATTCTATTGTCGTAAGACATGCATTTTTAATAGCTCGACCATGAGGGAAAGGTGTGTTCCTACCCAGCGCGGATAGCATAACCATCATTCTGGATCGTGAGTCCTAATGTTAAACATTAAATGCTATCCTACAGAGGACGTAAAAAAAAAGTAACGTGGATCGAATTAAGGCATACGTCTTTTAGCGGACACAGATCGTTTATTACAGTGAGGCGTCGAGTCAGCTTACATTATGAGTGGCGTAACAACGCATACGGGGAATTGCTCACTAGCGCTAATGGCATAATTATCGTGATCAGTATTCAACATGATTCTGCCTCATCTCGCCCTAACTAAGTTTAAATACAACCATCGGTAACATTGATTAGGTTACTTAGCTGCGAATCCTTGTTGTGGGATTACAATTGCTGAAAACATCGGCTACGGCTGGGCGTACAAAGCAGAAGCCGCTTCGCCCAAAAAGAAGCCAAAAGATGGATGCCGCTCTCAAACACAACGGGGAAAACAACAATGATAAAGGACCAACATACGTGCGCCAACAGAGCAAAACACTTTACGGGTACAACAATATACAGCGTTCCCACAGCAAGAATCGGTATACTGCGGGCTAATAAATATTACAGAGAGGGGAGTGGAAACTATAGTCTAGTGGGGGTTTACACCACCACAGCTCCCCCTCATTTGCACTTCCCTCTCGTCCCTTCCTATAACAAGTAGGCTTACGCAGAGGACAAAGTTACTAACTTAAACATCAACACTCTCACACTCTCACAGGTACAGAGTGTGGTACCGACCTATGGCCTAAGTACCCAACCTCTCACAAAACCACCAAAAACATTGGTGCAAACACACCTCACATATTACACTTGTAAAACATATTTGTGCCGCTAACAAATAATGGAGTTAGTCATGTTACTTGACAGAAAAACTACTAGAGTGGTTCAAATCTTTAAAGAGAGTGTTAGTCAGTTACTGTACATAATCATGAATAGACATTTCCCACATAGAAACAACTCAACCTTCAAAACATAACTGTTGCTTAAATCTACCCAACCGTTGAGCGCCAACCAGTTTTGTTAGAATATCTGCAACCAATTCGTCCATGGACAAATATTCCAACTTAACGTGCAAGTCCGTCACACGCTCCCTCACAAACCATAGCTTACTGACGTAGTGCTTAGACCTGGCACTGACATCTACCCTCTTGACGGTATTAATGACAGATTGGCTGTCAATATACACCGTGACTGGCTTTCCTCCGTAGGGCAAACACAGCTCGTCCAAGAACTGCGTTATCCATAGAATCTCCTGAACGCATTCAGTCAGGGCCTGAAGTTCTGCCTCCATGCTACTGAGGCAGACCATTGTCTGCTTCTGAGTCTTCCAATAGACGAGAGCTCCCCATATCCTCACCAGGTACCTGTTAAATCCCTTTCCATCAAAGGTCGTCCCCCAAGAAGCGTCGGCAAACCCCACCAACGGATCTACCGAATGCCACGGGAACACCAACTTCCTATCAGCCGTGGTACGCAGAAATCTGACCACTCTTTTGGCGGCCTCCCAGTGCGCTTCAGTTGGGGAGTGATTATAACGAGCAAGGGTACAGACTGCAAACATTATGTCAGGCCTCGTGCCCTGTGGGCCCTGTGGCCTGTGGGCCTCGTGCCCTGTGGGCCTCGTGCCCTGTGGGCCCTGTGGCCTCAATACAAGATTGACCCAATAATAGCCTGGTACCGTTTGCCGTCAAAGGGTTTAGAGCTTTGGCAGTCATCTATCTTCTGCGATAAAACCATAGGCGTTTTTGCACTCTTCGCATTCTCTAGGCCATATTCTGAGACAACTCTCTCAATGTACTTTCCCTGGGAAATTTCAATTCCCCGATCAATACGGCCAATGTTGAAGCCCAAATAGAGGCTATTCGAGGTCTCCAACAATGTAAAGTACCTCTTTACCCGTGGACTAATCGTATCAAGCAGTTGTATGTCCCCGGCACCCAGAAAATCGTCCACATGGGTTGAAAGCACCATAAAACCATCGCCCTCTTGCAGACAAAAGACACAAGGATCTGCTTCGAGCTGTGTAAACCCCGAATCCAACAAATTTTGCCTCATATATGAAAACCAGCACATCCACTTTGGGGGAGGCCGTAAAGCGCCTTCTTCAGTCTACATACCATATCACCGGGGCCGCGCTCGACCCCTAGTGGCATTGCCAGGAAGTTTTCGACATCCAGCGGACTGTTCAAGTACGCCGAGGCCACATCGTACATTTTGACGACGTAACGTCTAGATGCAGCCAAAGCAAGGACCATTTTCAACGATTGAGCTTTGACAACAGGACTGGAGGACTCGAAAAAATCCTGTCCTGGGATCTGGTTACAGCCGCAGGCGACCAGCCGGGCTTTGTACTTATGTAGGGTGCCATCTGCATTAAACTTCTTAGAAAAAACCCATTTGGATCTCACGACTTTCCGACCAACTGGTCGGGGGACCAACTCCCACACAGCCAGGTCGTTTAGCATTTGCAGCTCCTTCTGAATAGCCTCTTTCCACTTATCCTTATCGACACTGGCCATAGCCTGCTTATACGTGGCAGGGACAGGCTCTGCGCTCCGGACATCAACTGCACTACACGCCTCCCACACTTCATAGGAGTTTTCCACCCACTCAGGGTCAGCAGGAGTAGGAAAAGAGGGAGCAAGCGGATTTAATAGCATTAGGGAAGAGGGAGGATAGTCCTGGCTGTGACCCCGAAATCCATCTCTGGACGAGTTAACATCACCCTCAATTGCGCAGGGTCCCCCACTAGTTACATTTTGCTCCCTTGGCAACGACCGACCTAACGGAGTAGGAAGAACTTTATTCTTTTCGACAACCGTTACTAGACTATTGAGTGCTTCGTTCATTTTCGACAAATTCGCCGGGTCCACACAGACTGGACACCTAGCCTTGGCTCCTTTCTTATGGACATATTCCAGCCGCCGTCCCTCAGAGTGGGAGATTATTCCCAACCTACACTTTGACCCAGATCCACGAGGGTGTTTCTCCAGAAAGCGTGGGAATGACGCTTGGGAGGTATACAGATCACCTCTGGGACAAAACCTAAGAACAAGCTTGTAGGGAGGGGTCCGTTCTCTGATAAACGCACCACCGCTGCGTATGTTTATATTGTACCCTGTCCGAGTTAGTTTGTTCAGAGAAACTACATTAAATGCGGCCCCCGGAACATATACGACATCTCTAAGAATCAATGAGTTTGGCAATATCACACCTCTTCCGTTTACCCCCTGAACTCGGATGTCACCAATAATGTGACCCGGGATAGGTTGACTACCTTCTGACCACACCCGAACGGAAGGACACTTGCTTAAATCTACTGACGCGGGGAGGAAGGTTATGCTATGGTAGTTCCCCCCAGACATGAGCCTCCAAATGCACGAGCGAACACCCACGCCCATAGCTAGTAAGGGGTATACAGTGACACCACCTGGAAGTTAAATCATACAATGGTAAAAGGGCAAACGAGAAAGCACGCGGGTAGGCGGCAAGTCGATGACACACTAAGGACCAGACTAGTTCAATAAGAGGCATAGACCATACTTTTAAGTGATCTCATCGCAAGCCTTGGCAACAAACACTTAAATTAGACACCATATCACTTAACTACCCAAAAAACATTCAACCTACACTTTGTATAGCACTCTAGCAAAAATACAGTTGGCCCAAAAAGTGTGATATGCGCTCAACACCTTGCTGAGTGATATAAATCTCCACACTCATGCAAAAAAACACCTCCCCATTCAGTACCCCCTCATAGGTGAACACGTTTACCACCTTATTACCAAAAAGGATTTTTGGCTACATGAGCGCCGGGGCCGATGGCCTTGAATCGTGCACTCTATAGCAAAAAAAAACTAACTTCAGCTGTAAAAACTGACCCACAAATAAATGCACCATACCATCAATTGCAATACAGGACTATAGGTAATAAGTAGCTCAATTAATAAATGCAGGGACCTAGTATCAGAGCTGAGAGTGAAAAGGAGGATTAGCAATAAAAGTTAACAGTGCTCTCATCAGTTTAAGTCAGTCACACAGAACTTGATCGATCATAGCCAAAGCACTTCCAGAGGTTACTTTTTTCAGGAACATCAGTTACTTGGGGGCCAAAGGAAATACAGATAAATGTACTTACATAGGCGGTCTTCTCTCTCCGTCCCCGAGTCGAGGCGAACGGTTCACTATTCACAACACTTATCACAACCCTAAACAGACCATAACTTGTGCAGCCTAATGCTGTCAAGCCTATTGCCCTCTTTTTTTTCTAAAGGACACAGCACTGGACTTGTAGCTTGCTTCTATTGCTGTACTCTGCTGGGCTCCACAATACTGCACCGCCGAAATTGCTTGGCTCTGGGGTCCGTGTTAAATCCGGCTCTGCTGTGGCACGTACGTAAAGTACCACCTCATGCCGGTGGAGTTTTCTCCCTTGTTTCCAGCCACTGCCTATTGGGTTCGTCGGCAGCGTGGGCTCAGCGCGGTTAGCGTAACTTGAGAGTTCGGTTAGTTAAGGCAGATTGCTTTCCCCCTCATAACGTTGTACGTTTAAGGCGTTGCAGTGACTGAAAACTTCGTTTGGCGTTTTACAGATTCGAACGCCGCCATTTTGGAAGGTGGATTAAGTTCGGATTTTTGATTTTTAGGCTCACTTTCGTTTTTATTTAGGGCGAAGCGGATATAACGGAGGAAAAACAAAGTTCATTGCGGCCGTTCGTGACTTTATCGACCGGGAACACACGCAACTGACTCTGTGACTCGACCCACGTAAACTGGCAAAAAGGGCTCCTACTAAGACATGTTACGGATATATAAATACCAAATTGCCACCGAACGGTGCTACCAAAACTGGCTACCAAACGTTATCTGCTAATAATTCAATCGTTCGACTGTTCCAGCAGGGTGACATTACCTACGCGTATCAGTAACGTTTTTTGTAAGGTCTGGGAAATCTTTGAGCGTCAAAATTCAGACATTATTCCCGTAAAAACCCGCTACGCAAACTTAATTACTTGAATATTTTCACGAAAATTATGCAGAAGCAAAAATGATTTTTCAACATTCAAAATACAATCACAATCAATCAGTGCAAAAACAGTCAAGGAAAAAAAAACTAAGTGCATGATGCACGAAAATTCACTTGAAAAATTGTAACCATTAACCATCGGTTACTCTTATCATTAGCTAAGAAAGATTTTACTTCAAAATCTTAATCGTCAAAATTGGTTGTCAAATATCGGTAACAATGCGTATCAAATGTGACTAACACGGTAACAATCAGTTAAGTTCAACTCGGAATTAGTCTTTAATTATTCGATTCAAGTATTGTTATCTTAAACAATTAACATCATCAGTTTATTGATTCATCAATTAAAATAATAGATTCAAGAAGCTAGGGAACGCTCGCTAAGGGGAAGCGTGAGAATTGCACGTGAATCACTTTCATTCTGAAAAGTTCGAAGATGGCAGCTGCCGAACCTCATCTGCTTAACCTGGAAAATTTCCAAGCTGCCTTAATTGACTTGGCGAATGAAATTTCGCTAGTGAACCTTGGTTATCTGTATACAACATGTTTTTCTTTCAGTTTACAAGCAATTTCACGATCCTCATGCGGACTTATTTTTAGATCTAGCTACTGCTGGCCGAAAGAAGACCCAGAAGAAACACAGTAACTACTTTTAGATTTAAGTTTAAAATTCTTCGGAATCTGCTTCACTAACTGGGTAACGTTCACCTTCAATCTGCTCACGTAAATTATCTATATGATACACATAACGAGAAATAATACCCGTATTAAGATCTTTAAGCTGATAAGCTACAGGACTAAACTCTTTAACAATCTCGTAATTTCCGATGCAAATTGGTGCCATTTTCTTCATAAAATAGAGTGATTTGTCACTTTTAGGGTGATTTCGTATGTAAACTTTAGTTCCTACTTCAAATTTCTTTACCAGTTTTATGTTTATCCGCCTTTGCAGCACGACGTAACTTAGCTGCTTGACGTTTGCGTACAGCTCTTCTAACTATTGCACGCATGCGTGAAGTTAAGTTTAAGATGCGTAATGGGTAATTAACTTCGTCCGTTTGCACTTTACCGACAAGGGCTTCGGGCATTCGTAACTCCCTTCCTGTTGCTAACATACTTGGGATGAAACCCGTCACCGAATCAGTCGCTGAATTTAATGCTAACTGTAGCTGTTTCAAACGCAAATCCCAATTTCTATGACCTGATTTCTCGTCTTGCACGTAAATTGCTAGCGTTTTTGTTAACTCTTTCATCCATCGCTCAGCTAGGCTGGACTTAGATGAATAGACTGACAGAAATCGAGCTTTGATACGCCATTGCAGGTATAAATTCTTCATTATTTGTCCTCTCAAATTATTGGAGCTGTCGGAAAAAATTTCTGCTGGCACGCCATGCCGTGAAAACACTTCATCAATAAGTGCCTTTGCTATAGTTTTAGCTTCAGCGTTTCTTAGGGGAATTAATTCAACCCAAGGACTCCACTTATCAAGCACCACTAATATGTAAGTGAAACCATTTGTACTCCGTACTAGCGAGCCTTTCAGGTCAAAAACAATACTTTCCCATGCTTCCTTTTCAGTTACTATCATCGTTTTAGCCTTCTTACGCGTCTGCTGCACCTTATGGACCTGACAAACCTTTCACGTCCTTACGTAATTTGAAATCAATTTCGAAGCGCTCAACCATGTGTACAAATAAAATATGCGTTTTATCGTTTTGTAAACACCCATATGAGGACCTGTAAACGTATCGTGTACTAGCTGAATGATTTTCTTTTGCAGCGAATGGGGCACCAAAATTTTCAAATTCGGCGCATCAACAACATCTTTATTTATATCCACATAAATTATTCCGTCACTCACAATTGACTATGGCTGGTATTTCAACACAAATCTATGAACTGAAGGCGAATCATACTTTTATTTCCTTCGTTTCTTGCTCCAAAGCTAACTTTAATGCCAACGTGTATTTGTCCTTTAACGTTTCTGCTCTAATCTGATCAAGTGAAATCTGTTCAATATCCATCTGATTACACAAACAATCATTGTTAAAAACGTAACAATTCTGACCCGTTCGTTCATCCATCACTGGTATCAAGATTAGATTAATGATAGGAGTAAAGTCTCTCTCAGACAATACATCCGCGATGCGATTCTGTGAACCTGGGACGAAGCAGATCTTAGCGTCCAACTGAGATAACTCCACAAGCCACTTCGCTAAGCGTCCCGTCGGTGTGCTTACCTTGCTTAAAACCGAAAGTGCCATAATAATGGTCGCTGAAAATTGTTATCTTCTATGTATCTACGCCACTTACGTACTGCCAAAATAATACTCATAATTCTTTTTCACTATTAGAAAATCTCTGTTCAGCAACTGTCAAACTTGTAGAGATTATATCTATGGTTTTCTTCTCCTTAGTGAGTGGATAGACCTGATATAAAATCGCTCCAGTCCCAGAGAAGGATGCGTCTGCCATAATTATCCAAGGCTGATTGTAATCAGGCGCTGCTAATAAGGGAGCGTCTACCAACATTTTCTTGATTTTCTGGTAAGCTTGTTCCTGCTTTGCCTCCCAGACAAATTTCGGAGTTTTACCTTTCAGTACCGAAAATAGAGGCGCTGCAAACCGAGAAATTTTCGGAGCTCATTAATGCTTTTGGGGCGTGGCCAATTCTCCAGAATCTCTTTCTTACTAGGATTCGGCAAAACCCCCTCACTCGTAACCTTATAACCTAACAGGGTTATTTCTTTCTTACAAAAGTCTGTCTTCTTTATGTTTATTTTGAATCGTTCACGACCCAAAATCATTAGGGTGTCTTCGATCGCCATCAAGTGCAATCGAAATTCTTGTGACATAATCGAGATATCATCAAAATAGCTCTGTACGTTCAGATAATGTAGAGGGGCGAGCATTCGTGAAACTGAGGCACAGAAGAACGCTGGTGCTTGCTTGATACCAAACATAATTTTCAGAGGGGTAAAATTTCCGAATGGGGTGCAAAAAGATGACACCTCACCTGCTCGTTTCGTCACCCCAACTTGCCAGTATGCTTCGGTCAGATCAAAAAGAGTAAGGTACTTGCTCTTAGGGCACCTCTGCACCAAATCCTCAATCCTAGGGGTTGGAAAGTTTTGCATCTTGCTTATTTCATTCAATTTATTGTATGCTATCACCTCCCCATAACAAATTAACTACTGAATCCAGTTTAGCACTCAAATCCAAGATGGCAGTGTCATTAGAATTACCAGCTGTAAGAGGTTGGCTAAAATTATTTGGCACAAAAGTAGGAATTTGAGTTGACACTTGGCGTGGTCCAGGCAAGGGTGCAGAATAATTTAGCATTGAAGAAACAGTTACTGAAGGCTTTCCAAGCATTTGGAACACAGGGTTATTTGGTAAAATAGAACATGTTTGAACCTGTCCAGAAGGGTCAGTCCATGCTAGGGTTACTGGAATTAGTTGCTGCTGCTGCAAATTAGCTGTAGTTGTTACTGAAGCTACACAAGCAGGAGGAAAAGGAGGTGGAAAAGGCAAATTCACATTTGAAGGCACGCCTGGTACAACTGGAACACCTCCTGTAACACTAGTATTACTTGCTACTGGTGAAAATAATTGTCCAACATTTGGTAAAGTCAATGTAGGGCTTGACACACTAACATTTAGGCTTGTTGATGTAGTATTTAGACTCAAATTAGGTGTCACTTGAACATTAGGGCTAGCTGGAGGAAGCTGAGCTGCTAATCTTGATGGAGTAGCCCCTAATGGTGATTGCACAACTTGTGGAATAATAGGGGTAGACATTTTAGCTGCTTGTTCCCTTTCTAGACCTTTTCCCTATTTTATTAGGGTCCCAACTTAAACTCCAAGAGTCAGGGTCTAAATCTGGCCTAGATCTAGTAGACCTTGGCATAAAATCACACAATACTGAAAGTCTTAGGCCTATGCCCTATAGGCTATGGAAAGTCACTTTAAGACTAAAAGTCAGCAGCCTACATAAATCAAAAGTAGTCTCAGCAAAGGTAAAAGTCAAAAGGGGGGGGGGATTGAGGCTTAATGGCGCGTCGACAACTTGGTCATTAGCGCCAACCTCAGTCACAGTGCAGTGGTCCGGGTTGCCACTGCACCACACATTACAGAGATATTATTCAAACCCCTAATCTAAATCTTGTCATACATCTGTACCTCCTGCAAAAATTGAAAAACACCGGACAGGAGGACAGACTTATCGCCCAATTGACGCACAATGTCATGCGGAAGATGGAATCGACGACGAAAACCATCAAGATGGCAACAATCAACAAGGAAGTGCCGGACCAAAAGTCAAAAGTCAAAAGTCAAAAGGCACTAGCGTACATAGACCCACACAAAATCTTCCAATAAAATAAAAAGCAGTGACTGATCCAAACTAAACTCCACTGCAATATAAAAAGTTATTGCTATCTCAACACAGTTCACAGTACTCACAACTACTCAGGTTGTCTCTTGGTTACTCACTGAGGGCTGGGGTCTCGGGTGGAAATGGAACACCCAAGATTGCTGCCGGCATTCCAAAAAGGCTTCTTGGTGGAAATGGGTCCTTGTCCTAGGTGAAAAATGGACGGCCGGTGCACCACTTGTGCAACCCCGCTATGCCCGGTACAAGGAAGAACGCCAGAAGGATGGTAAATTCATGGTTTATTCCAGGGCCACGCGGTCTGTCCTCAGGAGATGTTGTCCAATGGTTCAAGGATGCTCTGATCAGGGCTACTAGCAGAGTGGCACACTTCAGGAAGAGTTCTTAGCTGGTTAGGGACTAGCTCCCAGAGTGAGGCTGCAAGGGGCTTAAGTACCTAGAGCTGCAGCTATTAACTGCCACTGGTGGTGCAAGGTACTCCCTGTACTATATCCTGGTATCCCATGATCCATCTCTGCTAGCAGCTACCCCTAGGGGCAGGCAAGGCCAGAGCCATCCAGACCACTGATCCCCAGGGACTGGACCATACATCAAAGTACATAGCATTACTGGAATACATCAATAAAGATACAGAGTGTACAGAATAGATAACATGGAGCCATAGCATCAAGGTAAAGAGGCCCACTAAGGCCCTAGCTTAAAGAGTACGAGGAAGCTGTGGAAACTGTCGTTGCAACTGCTGACCCAAGATTTAGGTCGTCCGCAATTTTGTATAGCTCAGACCTATAATTAATTCAAGATAAGTCGTTAAAGAAAATAACAAAAAGCAGGGGACCCAAAACAGATCAATGCAGAAATCTTATATCAGAAGAGGATGGAAATACTCCCTCGACAAGTACTCTCTGGGAGCGACTACTGACTAAAGACACCAGTCAATTCAAAAGCAATCCCCCAAAACCAATCTCTTTAATAATAATAATAATAATAATAATAAAATCAATCTATTCAATCAAATAAAAGTGAAAATAAAAGTTTAAGTTTAAAAGTTGAAGTTTAAAAGTTGAAGTTTAAAAGTTAAGTTTAAATAAAATTTGCCTATGTACCATCGATTCGAATTCCTTCTTAAAATTGGTATAAATAACATTGGTAGGTATGCCAATGTCAGCCGCAGAAGTCCATTCATCAAATGACCATTCATAATACTGTATGTGGGAGCGTGTGTTTGAATGGTGATCCGCAAGAAATAGAAATTAGCAGATGAAGTGCTCTGAAACACACAAAAAATGAAAAAAGTCTGGCTCGTATATCCAGCAATTCTTTACACTCAGGGCGTTACAGAGCCCCTATGCACGTTTCACCACACTCAGCACATCCGACTTGCAATAAAAAATCACTTCGATTTGTAGCATGCCACACATATTAAGCCAATGCAACTGAATTAAACCTCCAGTAACCACTTACGACAAATACCAACTATCAATTTTTTTGAGTAGAATCAAGATGTACGGCCACTTACATCGAACAAAGTTAGCAAAGGTTGATTCAGGATATTCGTTCATACAAATCTAACTTTAAACCGTTATATAGACCAAACCAACTCGTTAGTAAGCCAGCATTTTTATAAAACTCGCCAAAAACCCAACATTTTTAGTACCCACATTTTGCTCCCAATCCCTCAATTTAGAACAGGACTGAATTTTAAAAACTTTGTATTGCTATGCATTCTCCAGCAATGCACAATCATAAGTTATTTCACTCAACTATTGTTGTAGCCATGTGTTAACCTTCGTTGTATCCTTACATTTTTTTTATTTTTCATTGTTAAAAAAATATTACTCTAAAAAACATGGTTGCTTCGAAATGAAAAAGCAATCTGTTGTAGCCGATCAAAATAGATTGCCAAATGGCAAGGTTATCATGGTAGATGATGAGTCAAGTGCGTGTATAAAGAAAGTTTTGGATGCTTTACCTGATTCGGACGTGGTTGAAATGCTGTAGAAAAAGATGCTGGACAATGAACATTTGGAGCCGTCGATGATAGTGTATGCAGTCAGAAGGGAAAGCCTTTTTTTACGTGGGCATTTCGCTTCGAATCTGCAAGGTGTTGTTGCATTGGACTCGGTGATGGCAATTGGGCCATGAGGACACGGTAACGTATACGAAATTACATTCAAAGATACGGAGTGTAATCACAAAGTATTAGAAGCTGGTATTGTAGAAATAAATGGGCACTGTTGCAAAGTAATGGTGGTCGATGATGAAATATATTAGTAGGCATTTATGGTCAAGGTGAGGCACACAAGATAGTGAGTAGCAGGTCTAAAGTTGACCCATTCCAACATTGTTGTACGAATGTTCATAGGGTAATGCTTCATCTCTTGGCATCGAAAACTGCTTAAGACATTCCGACACTTTTTTAAATAGTGGGACACCAACTTCCCAACAGACCCCAACATGCCTATCCTGCAAAAGGCTGAGCCATGAGCATGGTATGTGTTGTGTAGTGATGTGTCCTTTGTAAATCTTTCCACGAAGGTGAACGTACCTTGGGACAATTTTTGATATGGCAGAAACACCCCCCCCCCCCCCACACACACACACACGCCCACCCCCGCTAATGAAAAATTATCAACTGCAGTCACACTAGATCAAGGACACATGGGGTCATCGGTAGGGAATGGCCTTTTGCAATCAAAATGTGTCTTTTTGCTGCTTGAATGGGTCCATACGCTACTTCAGTGTCCTAATGCTACCTCAGTGCACTAATACTAACTAAACGTGTCGTGTTACTACCTGTGTCGTAATGCTATGTAAATGTGTCTTAACGCTACCTGCTAAAGACGAATTTGCAACTGTAAGGTCACACTGGGTCACAGTTGGTCAGGGGATCAGGCACTCATGCAATTGCTTTATGAGCATTCACACTGTGATAACTCTCAAATGCTTACAGAGTGTGCAAATGACTAATTATCAACTGCAAGGTCACACCGGGTGAGGCACCGGTTGAGGCACTCTTGCAAATACTATATGAGCTTTCACATTGTAAGAACTCTTGAGTGCACGCAGAGCATGAAAATGACGAATTAATAACATATAGGGGGGGATCACAAAATCAGAAAGTCCCAAAATTGTGAGGGGTTCCTGCTAAAGCATTATGAGCTTGTAAGAATTCTCTTAAACGTTTCAGAGAATAAAAATTCCGAATTTACAACATTAAAGGGATCTCAAATTGGTGGGGGTCATGCAAACACTTTATGAGCGTTCACATTGTGAGAGCTATCGAAACCTTCGGAGCATGAAAATGGCGAATTAACATCATTAGATGGGGTCTCTAAATGACGAATAGCTACATTTCTGGAGGTTTTTTTAACTTTCGCATTGTGATAATTCTCACAAATGTTTAGCGCACGACGAATTAGCAACATTAAGGGTTCTCAAATCAGGTACCCCTAAAAGTTGCTTACTGAGCTTTCACATATTGAAAATACATCGACTTGTTGACCTTGTAATAAAAACTTTTTTCCAGACTTTTTTTGGAACGCTTTTTTTTTTATTTATATGTAGTTTTCCCAGTAGGCCTAATCTACATAGCCTGTTTTTTTATACGTGGTTTTCCTAGCCGGCCTAACCCATTCAAGTATTTAGTATTTAGTATTTAGTATTTAGTATTCAAGCTCTTCAAATTCCACTCTGCGCTCGTCTTTTCACCAATCTATCTTTCTTTTTATCCTCCGTCTCGTATTGCAGACGTTCCTTTTTAGCTGCAAGTGTTTTTGCTAATCTTTATTTTCTCTGCACCTGAGTTTCTTGAGCTCGAATTTCGCTCTTAGTGGCGGTAACTTTTTTCAGTGTCTCTGTTGTCGGAGCTGCCACTTTTCCAGCTCGAACTTCACCCTTAATAGCGTCAACTTTCTTCAATCTCACTTCTCTCTGAGTTTCTATATACCTAGCTAAAGCTTCGCTCATGGAAGTAGCTTTTTTTTGCTAATCTCTCTTCTGTCTGTGCTTCAGTTTTTCGAGCATACACTTTGCAATTTTAGGCAGTTTCTTTTGCTAATCTCTCTTTTTTCTGAGCTTCCATTTCTATTTTTTTCAGCTCGAGCTTCGCTCATTGAAATAGCAATTTTCTTCAATCTGTTTTTTTCACCTCAGGGCATAAGGAATCTTTCCTGTTCCAATTCTCTTTTCCATTTTTTGTATCTCCTCCCACGTGGAAGGATCCTCAAATCTTCTCCAACGGTTCTCCATTAAAGAGAACCTATGAGCTGCTTTCTCATTATCTTCCACCTTCTTCTCCACATTCACGTTATCCTCATCCCACATTTTGAGTGATATTTTAGCTTTTCCCTCTCCCTCTTTGTCACACATCACATCCAGTTCAAGTCAAAGACATTTTCGTACTCTTTCCACACACCTGAATTGTCGTGGTGACTGATAGCCAGAGTATCTTTGCCATTGTCCAAAGTGAATCGCATATTGTTGTATGGCGAGAGGAGGAATTTAGAAACTCGCGCGATACTCAACTCGTGTCCCACGCTGAAAATCTTCACCCAAGTTCCCTTTTGAGCTTGTGTCATCTATATCAGGGCTGTCTTATAATCGTCAAAGGACAAGTGCTTCTTGATGAGCAATCTATGGATTCCCTTAGCCTTCTTAGTCGTCTCTTTTCTCCACGTTTTAATAGCATACATCCTTGCTTGCAGGCCTGTTTATTCGAATTTCAAAAAAGGTGGTGGTCTTGATGGTAATTGCTCATATCAAAATGATCTCGATTCTGGAATATGGTGTCCGTCTGGATTCGGTATCAAACACTGTCTGTGTCAGTGAAGAGGAGTTTGGCTCGGTTTCCATACTTTGGTTGAATAAACTCGTAATGGAACTTTTAGAATGCAAGTTTTGAAAGTTCCAAAATGGAGATTTCCGAGTAAGTAGGGAGATCACACTAAACACTATGAATATGTCGGTTGAGCTGCACACGGTTTTCTTTCAAAACCTGAAAGACTCGGTGTAGGCTTGAGAGATATATTTGAACACCCTCTTACAGTCGGTGCATATCTTGATATCGAGCTGACTTTATTTATTCTCTATCCTCTTAGCAAAAACCGAGTCGTTCAAAACAGGGTGTTCAATGTTTGCCTTTTCGGAGTGTTGAACCTGATATAGTCCATCATCCATGGTTTACGGTTGAAGTCGAGGACTCTTTGGATGTGGCAAAGAACTAACTCGAACCAACGGTAGAATTTTACGGTTCAGTAGTGGATGACGTACTTCTTGTGCAGAAAGCTTGGTGTTGGCCAAAAATTTAGTACTACGCTTTAAATCTTCGGCCAAATCTCTAATGTCTATCTTCATCGGAGATAGGGGGTAATCATTGTGCTCTTCGTGAAGCTCTGGGATATTCGAAATCCACTTTCAGGATGCACCCGAAGTCTGCATCGTCTGGCACGGTGAATAGGTCGATGGTCCAGATTTTTTCCCTAGTCAGGTAACGGAATCCATCGCAAGGTAGATGGGCATCATGACGAAGGCCTAAAGGTTATTAATATTCAAGTTAATTATATGGATGGAGGGTTAAACGATGGTCAAAGTTGGCCAGGTACTTGTTGCTAGCTCCCGCAAACCTTTTTCCTACGAAGGAAACACTGCCTCGAACACCGGAAGTTATAATGTTTTGCTTTTTGACGTGTGTGAAGAGTTCCAACTTGAATTTTTTTTTCATTTTGAGGAGAGCTGCCCAGCTAAACCCCGGAGTGAATACGTAATAGCAGGGATCTACCTTGTTGTTTTACAAACAAAGCTTTCTAAATTCTTCAAAAATGTCCGCAAGCAGGAAAACGTCCATCATTTGGGAAATCTCGTGGTAGAAACCAAATTTCTTCGTTTTGATCAGCACGTGCTCATCACCCACTAATGGTTCGACTTTCAGCTGGGAGAAAAACTACATTCTCGAAAGCAGTTCTTCCTTATCGAAAATAGATATATCTTTCCCGTACTTGTAAGAGCAGACACCCTTCCGTGTCAGAATATTCAGAGCATCATCTCGAGTCATGTCATTTTCAATCCAAGCAGATTTTAAGCCAGAATCCAATGCAGCTTCGAGGATGGGGAACCCAACATTACTTTTCGTCCGTTCTCCACCAGAGTGTCCAACGAAGCTTTCAAGAAACTTAGACTGTCCATGAATCAAAGATTTATCCCTTTCCTTTTAATCGTCATGCTCTGAAACTTTTTTCACATTTCATAACATCCACTTTTCCCTTCAACTTGTGCATGGCTGATACCAGGAGGTGAATGTCGTATCACTCTAGGCTGTGGAAGAAGCGGAAATGGTTCTCCCTTCGCAGGTGCTCAAGTTGCATTCTGAATAAGTGGCTCCTCAGTACTTCCCGCCGATGTGTTAATAGTCCCGAAACTTTTACTCGCTAACATTCTTGGTTTCTCTGCAGTTGAAGGGCTTTTCACAGTAAAGGCAGAGGTAGATGATAGAGAAACCACTTCCTTTGTCATGGGTTAGTTTGAGTGATTTTCACATCTTTCAACAGAATAAGGTAATCTTCGGCAACTTCCAACATTCATTCATAAATCATGCCCATGGCATCTTCCTCCAATTAAAATGGCTGACTAACGATCTCCCCGTTCTCTCCTACAATGATGTAACCGAAGCTGCAGCGAGCGTCTTAATGTATTTTTGTCGTCAAACTCATGGAAGCTTCAGATTGAGTGGTTTGGACTTGGCGAAGGATGCACTCAATATCGGGGTAGATGATACGTGGGAAGGGGTTTTTACGGTAGAAATGTCGAAAGTTGAGAACGTTTTCTCCAGGTGACTTGAATTTAAGCGCTTGTGTGGGGTTGTTTTAGATATAATTGTTTCCGGGAGTCGAGCGCATCTATTTGTTTCCACACCCAGAAAAATTGTTCCGACAATAGAATTTGGCATGAGTGCTCTTACCTCGGAAACGTGAAAATCCGGTTATGTCTCTAATGGCGCAGTAATGGGTGTTCGGTGTTCCAGAGTCTTCATTGTATTTGCCGTCCAGTAAGAGAAGATCGATTGGTTGACTGTCTAAATTTTTCTAAACATGAAGCGGGTAGAATTGTTCCACATTGTGAAAACGTATAACGTTAATGGAGAGATCGGCGCTTTTTCGAATTTTTCGTTTTTTCCGAGCTTTATCAGGTAAGATATCATGTTGGTGTCAAGCATATCTTCTAACTCGCAATAATCTTCCAGGTCTTCACTGGTCAATTGTAGACCTGTGGACAGTACAGAATATAAAAAGCATTTCAGGTAATTTAAGTTGTGGAAGTTAACCACAGCGTACGACTTGCCGGCAAGCACCTTTGCGAGCGGAATGTGGGACGAAGCCTGTTCGTTTGTACTTTGTCACACTGCTGATGAGGTTGTTTAATCGAGAAATAACCCAACCACTTCCTTGCTTGGCAAAAGCGTTGATGAAACCTTGAATTTTATTGACAGCTTCATCCAAGAGCACGGGAATATTGTTCGCGTTATACATTTCTTAGTATTGTGACCTGAAAACCGCAAGAATTAAAGTCGTTTTCTTGATGAACCCAACCCCAACCAGATTTGAGCCGTGCAACTGCCCATTTGGTTTAGGCAAACGAGTAATGCCAGATGAACCGATAGTAGAAACTGAAGTAGATCGATGAGACCCGAATCCTTCGGCAGAGACACTTTTATTGATGGTGGCAGAACCCAATCATTTAGGATAGACACACGTAGTTCCTGAGATTTTTGGGTGTCCCAACCCAAGGTGGTAACGTAGTTGGTGTTGGAAAATGAATACTTGGGCGTAGTAACGCTAGTGAACGATTTTTTAGGATCCATTCTGAAATTATAAAATCGGTATCCTTTTTTATTAATAAGAAAGAAAAAATTGAGGAAGGGAATAAAAAAAATTAAGGATCAGGAAAAGAGTATTTTTTTAATGTTTATTGCATTGAAGAACCTTAATACGGAAAAAAGGAAAGGATGTATTTATTTAAGATTGTTAATGTTATGTGTCCAGCTGTTGTACTTGGATTCATATCCCTTCCATTTAACAAAGTAAAGCATTTTTTTTATCTCTTCCTTTCTTTTTTACGTAGCACTTGTTCCACCAAAAATAAGTCAAGAACTGGAGTTTCTGGAATTTCTTGTTCATAAAACCTTCGCGCACTGGTTCACCGACTCATCTTTTAGAAGATAAGTAACAGCTCGAGTTTTTGTACTTCACAGATATTGAAAGCTTTTTTAGTAAAATTGTGTAAATACTCTTTATCGAAAATTTTCTTAACTTTAGAAATCCTGACTTTGTTTCCCATGGCGAATTTGGGTTTCCTCAACTACCTTTTAGTAGTAGTTTGTCTCAGCAACTGTTTGTGATTATTGGTTACTTCCCTCAGTTTCAGTTGTGTGGTGGAATGAGCCGTGTTGTTGCGCTTGGAAACTAACTTGTCAATAATGTGCTTGTAATTACCCTGCCTGTTCCACATATCCACATATGAGTTTTCAGCATTCTGTTGAAACGTTCTACCATGCTCTCTTTTTTCTCAGAGTACGCAGAGTACGTGTTGATATTATGGTGCTTACGTAAGGCTTTGAAGTTTTTATTGTTGATATTGTAGAACTAACTACGTAAATCGTCTTGTACATTAGTAGGGTAAAATGCGATATTAAGTTACCTATATACCCCCACTTCCGCCACGTGATAAAAGTGGGGGTAATGATGCGCTTCTGCTCACATGATGAAAAGTGGGGGGAATGGCATTCTTCCATTTTTCATCAATCTGGAGGAGGGTGGAAAAGTGCTTTTTACTACCTTTTTTCTAGCTTTCATCAATCTGGAGGAGGGTGGGAAAGTACTATTTGCTACATCCTACGATACTACTTCCTGTCACCTGATCAAAATGGGGTGATGATGCACTTCCATTCACCTAATGACAATGGGCATCATTTCCGGTTTTCGTCTAACTGGAGGAGGGTGGAGAAGTGTATTTTAAAACTTTTTTTTGTTTTTTTTTATCATTTTCGTCAAGATGGCGGACGATGGAAAAGTGCATTTTACTACCTTTCATTCATTTTCGCGAACCGGAGGAGTGGTGCTAGCAACTATTACGTCACTTTCGGTGGGAGTAATGGGGATAATGTGGGGGTAATGATGTAACTTCCAGTCACGTGGGGTTAGGTTAGGTTACTACCTTTTAATTCATTTTTGTCGATCTGGAGGAGAGTGGAAAAGTGCGAGATGTAAATCTGGAAGAGGCCGGGAAAGCGCCTTTTATTACCTTTTATTCGTTTTCGTCGATCTGGAGGAGGGTGGGAAAATGTTTTTTACTACCTTTATTTGTAAATTTTTTTCAAATATATTTTAGCCTCACTTAGGGAAGGAAGGGAAATGTGGGGATATGAAAAAATTGTTTTTTTATGTATAATAAAAAGAACAAAAAATTATCTTTCGAGATCGGTAGGATTACAGCCGGTTAGAGTGAACAAAAATATGGTAGGAGAAGTAACTGACTTGTTACTAATAGCCGACGAAAAAGGAAATACTCATTACTGCTCCATCTGTGATATTGATAGGGTTACTCAGATTTCGAGGTGTAGGAACACACAGGAAATGTTACTGCTGTAACTGCTTCGCGGCCTTTGGTAAAGAACAATTCATGATGGAGCACACCAGTAAATGTATGAGATTGAATAGGGCGCAAGTACTAACTTTCCTACTACCCGGCGATAACACGTTAAAGTTCCTCCACTACAATAGACACAATCCTCATCCTTGGGTAATTTATGCAGACTTCGAATGTATGCTCAGACCCGTGCAAACTAGTATCACCGATCCATTCTCAAGTCCGTCTACTAAAGTTAGTTTGTATTAGCCTACTAGTTTTGGCTACGTCGTTGTTGGTCCAGAATATGAAATCATAAGTCAAAAATGCTACCTCAGCGAGGACGCGGTGGATAAATTTTACGAATGCATGAATAGCGAAATTCAAAAGATTGCCAAGATTATCGCGTGAACAAAACATCTGATGATGACTACCGACGATGAAATTCGGTTCTTGAAAACCAATACTTACTACTACTGCGGCAAAGTCATCGTCTCCGATAAAGTGAGAGATCACTGCCACTTCACGGGAAAGTTCAAAGGTGCTTCTCACGTAAAATGCAATCTGGAGGCTAAGAGAAAAAAATACAATCCCGGTCGTCTTCCACAACTTAGAAGGCTACAATATGCATCTACTGATTTCTGCGATGGAAAACTTCCCTTCGGGAGTAGACGTTCTTGCTAAAAACACCGAGTGTTTCATGAGTATGGCCATTACGCAGTACTTTTCCTTCTGTGGAAAAGACCTTTTGATAAGGTTGCGGTTTTTAGACAGTTATAGTTTCTTATCTTCCTCGCTCGAAACTTTGGCTAAAAATGACAAGAAAGATCGACCGGTCCCCATCTAAAAAACTGCTCTCGATTCGGTAGACTGGTTCGAGCCAGGAGCATAAAAGGAGGAAATCTTGGATTTATTGACGTAAAAAGGTCACTACCCGTACAAGTACATGCAGTCTATGGATGTGCTTGAAGACCAGGAATTACCTCCTAAAGCACCGGTATTCTCTTCTCTACGAGGCGAAGGTACCACCGATGCAGAGTACGATCACTCAACGTCAGTTTGGAAGTTATAAAGGAGAAGGTTTTTAAGAATTATCATCTCGTATATCAGATGATCGACGTGTATCTTCTAGTTGACATTTTTCAGACTTTCAGGGAAACTTACTCGGTCAATGACGGTATAGATCCTTGCTACTACGTGTCCACAGCACGATTTAGTTGGGCAGCCGCACTGAAAAAACCAAAGTTGAACTAGAACTGTTTACACACGGAGGAAAGCATAACTTATAACCCGCGGTATCAGGGGCGGAATAACTTTTGTATCGAAAAGGCACTCGATCGCCAACAACAAATGCCTGCCAGAAACCTACGATGAGAATCTACCTAGTCTATATCTAGTCGATTTGAATGTCAACATATACGGACTAGTCATGACGGAATTCCTTCCGTACGATTGAATACGATAGAATACAGATGATCACAACGATTATACTTTAGCGTCGGAAAAGTTTAAAATATTGCCGAAACTTGTGTCTCCCTTCATGAAAGGAATAGCAGGAACAAGAAGATCGTTTCAACTTCCAAACTGACGACCAACCAGCTCCCAAAGAAAAACTACGTAGTTCATTACAGGAATTTACAATTTTCTTGAAACACACTTTAATTTGAAAGGCATCTGCAGAATTCTAAACTTTCGTCAGAAGCAATGGGTAAATCCTACATAGACTTTTAACACCGAGAAGCGTCAACTAGCTATGACGACGTTCGAAAACGAATTTTTCAAATTGAAAAGTAATTCGGTATTCGGAAAACCGATGGAAAATAAATCGGAGCGTTTATCTGTTAAATTGACCACCGATCCAAACAAATCTATCAAGTACAGCACTCTACCACACGTGGATTCCTTCAAAACCCTCAACGAAATTCTCGTACAGGTAAACTTTAGGTTTCGTAACATCAAGTGCGACTTACCGAGTGTGTGGTGCAGTGGCAACCCGGACAACTGCACTGTGACTGAGGTTGGCGCTAATGACCAAGCTGTCGACGCGCCATTAAGCCTCATCTCCCCCCTACTCTGGTTTCTGCATCCTCGAACTTTCCAAACTTATCATGTACGAATTTCACTATGAGTTCATATGTCCAAAACAAGCATGTGTACTTTTCACAGACACCGACAGTCTGTTCTATGAGGTAGAGACTGACAATTTTTACCTGATTATGGAAAGTGAGCTAGACAGATTCGACACCAGGAATTACAATCCGTCGGATCCTCTATACTGCGTTAAAAACAAACAAGTCCTTGGGAAAATGAAAGATGAGATGGCCGGCATCCCAGTGAAAGAATTTGAAGGTTTGAAAGCAAAAAATGTACTCGTTTTTAGTCGGGGAAGATAGCATTAGAAAGGCTAAAGGAGTTAGTAAAGCGTTTATCTAAAAAATTCTCTACCACGAAGACTACAAAAATGCACAATTTTCGAAAACATCGTCGAAAGCCATGTGGACGGGCATTCAAAGTAAGGATCATCAGTTCGCTACGGTTGAAATTTCAAAATCATCCGTATCTACCTATGATGATAAGAGGGGGGGGGGAGGTGAGGCTTAATGGCGCGTCGACAGCTTGGTCATTAGCGCCAACCTCAGTCACAGTGCAGTGGTCCGGGTTGCCACTGCACCACACATTACAGAGATATTATTCAAACCCCTAATCTAAATCTTGTCATACATCTGTACCTCCTGCAAAAATTGAAAAACACCGGACAGGAGGACAGACTTATCGCCCAATTGACGAACAATGTCATGCGGAAGATGGAAACGATGACGAAAATCATCAAGATGGCAACAATCAACAAGGAAGTGCCGGACCGTAAGTGGTCGCCGACACCAATAACATTCAGAAGGGTCAACCCCCCGCAAAAGGAAACAGTGAGTAAGTCGAGAGTGACCAATGCGCAAACGGGCCAACACCACCTCCTCACAGCGACTGCGGCGACACGCCGAGTGCCATTCCTCAACAGTGATGATAAGAGATTCGCGTTCGATGACATACGTTAGTGCACGGTCACTACAGAACCGGCATACCTACCTATTTTATAGACGACTTAATCGATCCGATGGAGGATGAAGAAACCGAAGAGCATGCTTCGCTGGTGAAAGATGAGGAGGAATCGATCTGTGAAATACCGAGACGAAGCGAAGAAGAAAAATAGTGGCTAATAAGTGGAAAAGAGCCGCTGCTAAACGTAAGAAATGTGCAACAGAAACTACGGATCAGAGAAAAGCTAGGTTGGCGAAAATGGCCGCCGCTTTTGCTACGAAATGTGCGACAGAAACTGTTGAGCAGAGAAAAGCATGGCTGGAGAAAATGGCCGCTGGTAAAAGAAGAAGAAAATTTATGTAATAAAATTGATAATGGGTCTAAAAAATATGGTAATAAAATGCTGCACCGATTTTTTCCACATTTTTTTATACCCATAAAGGGTTTTACGGATACCTCATCTATTTAGACCTATATAATAGTAGGAATTCAAAGGTTGCTAATGTTATCGGTCCAACTATTAAATTTTGAATCGTACCCCTTCCACTTGACAAAGTAGAGCATTTTCCCGTCTTTTCCTTTCTTCTTACGTAGTAATTTTTCTACTAAAAACAAGTCCGGAACAAATGTTTTTTGAATTTCCAGTTTGTAGAAGCCCCCGAGAATGGGTTTGCCCAATTCATCTTTTAAAAGATAAGTTACCGGATCTGTTTTTTGCACTTTGCAAATCATAAAAACTTTGTTAGTAAAATTTTGGAAATATCCTTTATCGAAAAATCTTTTGAATTTAGAAATTCTGACTTTATCTTCTACGATTAGCTTTGGTTTTTCAAACGGTCCTTTTGGTTTTGCTCGTTTCAGCAAAGTTTCGTTCCGCCTGATTACTTCCCTCGGTTTCAACTTAGTAGTAGAATGAACGGTGTCGTTGTACTGGGAAACTAACTCATCCATAATATCTACCCATTTATAATTTCCCCACCCGGTGAAGCTTTTCCACATCCGAGTTTTACGGATTCTGTTGAATCGTTCTACCACGCTCGCCTTCAACTCCGAATGGGTAGAGTACATATTGATGTTGTGACGCTTAAGGAGTACTTTGAAGTCTTTATTGTAGAACTTGCTACCTAAATCAATTTGTAAATTTTTAGGGGGTTCGCTCCTACGAGTATTTTCTTGAAAGCTTTGGTAACGTTTACACCGGATTTAGATAAAAGGGGAATAGCCCAAGCAAACTTGGACATGACGTTAATACAGGTTAATAGGTAGTTAAACCCTTTATTAAGTTTAGCGTAAGGTGTCATTTCCACCAAGTCAGCCTGCCATAGATCGTTCAAGCCCAGTACAATTACTTTCCGTCTCGGACAATTTTTCCACACTGGTTTGTGAAGTTCTTTTACGAGTTGGTCAATTTTTTTTATTTCCCATTCCGAATCTTAGTTTCGTTTTCAGGATCTTCTTAACGATCGAAGTGGCTATTTCTTCCGCCATGTCAGAGAAGGATCGCCTCTCACTCTTTGAGCTTTGGAAGCGAGAACTTCATCTTTTAAATCCGAGCTCTCGGATTAAGCTATAACATGTTCTTTGCATGCTTCGTCTAGTTGATTAATCCCAGGATCTCATCGAGCCACTCTTTTTTCCAGTTTGGTTCCCGGCCGCAGTTTTGGTAGTCGGGCAAATGTAGTTCGAGCGGTACCGTGTCTAAGATTTTATTTACGATTCCTTTCCCAGATTTGATAAAGGAAGCTCTGTTCATCCCGCACACCTCACAAAATACAACTCCCATTTATCTGTTATTTTTTGCGGTTATAATAATGGACGGCTCGGGGCCGTTAGCTGTGAAATGCTTACGTTGATGCAATACCTCATTTCGATATTTTTTTTCGGTACTTTTTGTTTTATACGTAGTTTTTTTATTCTAAACCTAAATTTTGATAAGCCACCCTTTTCTCCCGTGCAGTTATGATTTGTCTTTGCTGTATTTCTGATAAAATTTCGACCATCTCGTGTCTATGTCCGTCGTGACCATCCGATGTAGACTCGTACAAAAGCCTGAGTCTCTTTATTTATATGCTTTTTCCAACATGTTCTACACAACGTTTTAAAGTCCGAAAATTCCATGTCGGGATCAACGTGATTTTCGTAAACGTGTTTCAAATTTAACATATCTACAGGGAAAAGAATTAATAAATTTGCGTTGTCTCTGACCACTTGTTTAGGAATTCTCGTGTAGGATTGACTGCAATAAAAATCATTGGCATTTGAATGACATCCTTGAGCAAAGTAACGTTCGATGTTTTTTTGTTTGTCCAAAAGGCAATCGTCAAAAAGAATCAGGCTTCGAAATGTTGGGTCTAGTTTTTCAGGTGGAATTAAATCTTTTTGAGAATTGTGAAAAAATGCTACCTTCTGTCCTATTTTTTCCTCAATTTCGGTAAATACAGACTGCAAAGCTTTGTACTTTAGTTGACATAAAGTTTTACTGCAAATAAATAATCGATTGTAGTCGAGCCATCTTTCGTTACAGATGAAATTAAACAGCAAGTTAGGTTTTCCACAATTTGCGGGGCCTTTAATTAAACATCTGATATTCAAAGGTAGGAACGGAGGATTTTTAGGTTCTTTCTTAGGTACAAAAAAGTCGTAGTTTTATTTCCATCTCGGTTTTTTATTTATGTATTTTATTTTAACGTTTACGGAGATGCCAGACCCATAAAGTCTTTATCAGTAAATTTTTCGGGAGTATCGGAATAATCTACTCCAAAATCTACGTTGCATCATATTTTCACGTTGCTAGGAGGCTCGCCATTGACGTACACCATGGTAATTTTCCCAGTGACTTCCCTCAGATTTAAAGCGTTGAAAGACGGCAAGTTAAACCACGGTTTGTCAATAACATTTTTATTAAGTTTTCCTTTAGTTTTGTGAATATTCTCGTACACCCAAGTTCTAAGACAGAGTGGTTTGTCTCCGTTACCCTCGTTTGCCTTTTCACAAAAGGAGTAACAGGAAGAAGCCGAATGCACACAATTCGGATAATTAAAAGTCGTCAAAGACACAGGTTTTTGATCGTCAAAATCGATATCTAGTTTCGTGCAGATGTACCGTTTAAAATTTTTCAACAGTTTTGAGTTTCCGGGTCGCTAGGTGAAATCAACCCTTTATATTTTGATTTTTCGTCCGAAAGAGGAGTCCCCGAAACCTTTAAATCCTTAAATTGTACGAAAGGAGACAAGGAAAACTTTATGCCGTTTTTAATCTTTGTACCATTCTTGATTTTAACTTTCAGCAAGTTTTTTTTTGCAAGAGATTGGAAAGATTCGTTTGCCAGGATGGTTGAGACATTTTAAACTATTCCTTTTATTATATACGCAAATAATTTTTTATTATCGGCAGGTTTTGAAAGTTTAAAAAAGATGTCGGTCAACAAATTTGGACAACCGTTGAAAAGGCCGAGAGAGAATGATTCGATCGGAGTCGTTCCGAGAGGCGAGCCAGGACTTGGATATGTTTTAACCCACGAAAACAACTACGATATGCAAAGCAAGCTGTTAACTAAAGTAGGAGCTGCTATCAAACCCGAAGATGCCATCAATTATTCTCAGATCGGTACTCTGACAACGGACATTCAGAAACTTAAAACCGACTTGCCTCCACCCATTACTCTTCTCTCCGAGGAGTTGGCTTCCACCATTTATAGCATCGGAAAAAACACGTTATAAGTAGACAGTTCTGATGGAAATTTCTACGTGAAGAAGCGGCTAATTAAGGACGTGGCTTTGCCCCGGCACGCTGCAGATGTGGCGACAAAAGTATACGTTGACAGGAATTGCTTATTACAGGATGAGCAAAAAGTATCCTTCAATGCAACGAACAAATCGATAAGAAATCTAAGTGAACTTACTTTACCGAGTGATGGCGCTACAAACGTATTCGTCAACAGCAATTGCTTGATATAAGACGATCAGAAGATATACTTCGATGCCTCAAACAAACGGATTAGGAATAAAAGTGAGTTACCTAGTGATGCGGCTATGAAGAAATTTGTGCACGAAAATTGTTTAATGATAATCAGTTTCTGCATGAAAAAGTTTCTGCATCAGTTTCTGTATCGCGAACTACATAAGTACAAGTTTTGGTTTAATTTGAAAAGCAATTTTATACTGCAACGATCCGATAGCGGGAATGAAAACCGTTCTCATTACTAAAACAAAGGAAGCGCATATGACCTACCATTTTTGACATTCCTTACGAAATGGAAAAAGTTCGGCCATCACGGTACCCACTGTCGAAGATTTTGATATGGAATACGTTTATTTTCAGTTAGATTTGCACGTCACTTTTCATCCTGTCTAAAATCACTTCGTAATTAAGGCGCTAAGGAAAAATTAACAAAAGTGCCCGCACCAAATATGGTCAAAATTTTGCATGCGTTTGTTATTGTATTTATTCCCGGCCCCAAGTAGTTAACCACAGACCGGGGAGGACCCATGTTGCCGAAACTATCGAAATAACAGGGTTCGCCAGAAATGAAAGAATGGCTACCCAGTGACTTCCGTCACCATCGTTGAAATTTTCCAAGTTTACGATTCCATTTTCACCAGTAGGCTTAAGTGTTAAAGGAAGAGTGTCTTTACTAAAAGTACCTCTAAATTTAGGAATTTTCATTACTCTAGCCAATCGGTTTAAATCATGGTTCGTTAAAGGTGTATCAAAGTCGATTAAACCCTGGGTAGTCTTAAGTAAAGAACTATCCCAAGGTCTTTTTGGGTGGCAATTTTTTTGGCTTCGTTTCTCGTTTATTTTTTTTTCTTCGAATCGGAACCTTCCAATTGCTTACGATGTCACACCAGTTCAGCTAGAATTTGTGCGTGGTTTTGTGCTTTTTTACGGCAGATACCACCCCCGCAGTCCCTCCCGCAAACCCACCAATTCCGGCTAATATCTGTCCTAGCAACGCCAACGGCAAAAAGCCACCTTTCTTTTTTAGCGGTCTAGTTTCGAACGCCATATCTTTTTTATTAATAAACATTTTCGACTTTGCCTCTGTCCAACTTTAGATTGATTTTCCTGTCGCCAATGAGCAGAGCGTGACAGACAGTGTTAGCTGGCACCGCTGCTCTAAACTTCAGTTTAACTCGTGCGTCTACAATTCAGGATTGCAGCCTCTCGGACTGTTTGGAACAATCCAACACAACGAGTGGATAGGCTTTCTTGAACTGAAGCAATTCGAAACTCAAATCATTGGTGTCGTAACACAGCTGCCTAAATTGCTGCGCCATTCTGTACAAGCCGACGTACTCTCCAGTGGCAAAATTAGTATTCAGAATGAGAAACTGATATCTTTCGGAATTTTGAGTCACGTGAGCATCTTGCAAACTACAGTGGTCGAACACGGCCGGATTTCTACCTAAAGCATCCTGTTTGCTTGAAAAGCTAAAACTATCCACCTAGGTTTTTAAACGGCGGAAGTAGTCAGTACGCGCCAGGTGTGGTTTGTATTTTGAGGGAACTTGCAGCTATCGCAATGCCAGCGTCTAAATCCTAAATCCACCGTAGTTCCGCTGCTTATGAGATTGTAAAGTTTAGGTTTTTGATCATCTGATGCGGTAACGTGGGGGATGAGCCAAGAAATACTACTGAGAACAGCTTTACCATTGGCTGCGGCTGCAGCTGTAAAGATGGCATTTGTATTGCTGGTCCTCATGCAAGTGAGCCCGTGTTTAGTTCCATAAATTAGCTTGTCGTAATTTTTGAAAAATCCCATGATGTGTCTCAAAGGAATGGCGAATGTAAAACTTCCTTTGGGTGTTGTTTCAACGATGATGGACGCATGGCGCTGTTTGAAACCTAAGTTGTCCGTTAGATCAGCAGTGACTAAAGCTGCATTATTCAATGCCCAGCACTGACCAAGCAATGCCGGCTGTTCTGCTGATCCGTAAGAGAGCAACCCTTTCATGAGGGTACCGAACCAAGGATAATTTAACTCGTCTGCTTGTTCATCACCTAGATGGTATTTGATATTAGAAAACACGAACATGGGAGCATTATTAATCAATGTCGCTGCATCAACATCAGCATAAACCAAGTCATCGTGCTTTAGCAACCTGCCTTTAATCAACAGCTAACTGTTGGCATTGTGGAGAAACAAATCTTGGTTTTCCACGTGTATTCGAATTTCAGAATTTACGTTGTTGAGATTCGTACCGAGGATGAAATTATATTCGTAATAGGTATAAGATGAGATCGACGAGTCGTACAATAAAGGTTTGCTGACTTTTAAATAGTCTTCTACAACTTTCATTTTCTAGCCGTTGTTATAAATTTGATGAAAGCTTTGTTTCTAGGCGTTAAACTGCTTTGTTTTTATTATTATTAAAATTTTTATTATTAAAGTTACGAAAGAATCCTTTTCCTTTTCTCTCCAAACACGAGCATCTTGTTCTTTTTTTAATTTTTAGATATTAAATGAAGTCGTACCGTGAGGGTGTCGCCTTTCAGAATCAATGGCTCGCTGGCCTGAGATGTAAGCCATACTCTTATACTTCTGATCAAGTTCTTAGTAATGGGTAAATAGATTAAATTATGCGGAGACTCTATGATTTTGAAACCCGGAGGCAAATTAGGATAAAACGAATATAAAGTGGGTTGAATGTCACCATTTACGTAAGAAATAAGATTAGATCGACGAGTCGTACAATAAAAGTTTGCTGATTTTTAAATAGTCTTCTACAACGCTCATAGCTAAAGATTTAGCTAAAGATTTTTTTTACTAGACAACAATATACGCTCGAAGATTATGCACAGGATCTCTTCAAGCGTCTTGAAAAAAGTGTTGCTGTTGCAGAAGAAGGCCTCTCGGTCAAGATGGCAGAACTCTTGTCTAAATTACCGGCTGCATCCCATGGCAGCTTGGACTCTGCGGGTCAACCTCTTGGAAGTTTTAATCTCATCGTGAAAATGAGGGGACAAACGGAGGGCAGTCTTGAGATCATATCCGCACATTTGGACCGTGAGGGGGAGCCGAAGGAGTGAACACATGCAGAACCTTCAGACCCTCATACCATTCCCCTCCATCGTAATGTCACTGTTACACGTAAGAAAAAAAATTGGATACTACTAGGAAGCCACCATTTGCACTGACGTTGGATATGCCTGTTCCGGTCGTGCCGAACCAACTCCCTTCTGTGACGGAATTATGTAACAGGCAGAATCAGAAAAAAGTATGGTTGAGAGCAGTCCCCCTACGTCCAGCACTGAAAACAGGATCGATGAAGTAAAAGATTTTGGAGCAGAGGAAATGCAATGTCTATCATCGAAGTGGTCTTGCCATACGACCATTGTTGGCGACTCTCATGTGAGGGGTCTGAAAGGGGGATTGCATCCAAAATCGAGGACTTGGACGTATCCTGGTCTTAGGCCTTCTGAACTCCCTTCCAAGCTACTGCATGTACTGTCAGACGGCGACAACCAGAGCACCTTTATCATTTGTGCTGGGTCAAACAGTATTAGTGAAGAATCATCAAAAAGAATTGCTTTACATATCCATGATTTCTCAGCATCAATTAGAGCAAAATTCCCAACTGCAAAGATCTCCATCATTGGACTGTTCCCTAGACTTAAAAGGGGCGACAAGGATATTGACAAGAAGATCATCCATACCAATTCTTTGTTGCGTCAGATGTGCATTGAAAATAATTTTTTCTTCGTATCCATTGACAGGGAGATCTGTTCGGACCACACCCTGCTCGCAAGACACACTATTCACTTGACAGCCAAAGGTAAGAGGGTGCTACAACATGAACTTCTCAGAGTACACTTTTCTCCGGAAAACCAGCAGAAGTAATGGGGCAATGCCCACCTGTCTCCGAAACGTCAACCAGAAATGCCCGTTCCCTGTCTTGCATACTTTTCAATGCACGTAGTGTCGTCAGAAATAGTGGCAGTCTGGTGGACCTGCTCCAGCAAAACATTCATGACATTATCTTTATTGTTGAGTCATGGCTGAATGAGAGTGTTACTGATGCAATGCTTGTTGATACCTCGTTATATTCTGTTATTAGGAGGGACTGAGGCAGCAGGGGTGGGGGTTTACTTGTAATCCACAGAGTCAGTATCCCTTTGGCAATTGTTGAGGCAGGGGACGCTGTTGAGGGCATTGGCTTACTTCTGCAATGGGGCAAGATTTCGTTCATTCTTTGTTATTTACCCGATAGTTACATGGAACTTGACATACGGAACCTTTGTACCTTCATTAGGAAGGTTTTTAACTCTGGGCATTCCAACATCCTATTAGGTGACTTCAACCTTTCTACTGCTGATTGGGATCGGGGGAGTGCAAATGATAGACACCATGAACTATTTCTTGATTTGATTGCACCACTTGGGCTAAAACAATTTGTCGATAGACCTACTAGGGGTACTATCATTTTGGACTTGGTATTTGCTCACGACGACCTTTTGTTGCGCGATCTTGTTGTGGGACCGCATTTTGGCAATAGCGACCACTGTGCAGTGAGCTTCTGCATAAACCAGCCATCAACAGTGTCTGGGTTCCCTACGTTGTTTAATTCTCTGGTACCTAGGAATCAAATTATTAACTATTCTGAATTGAAGACCTCTCTCCGTCTAGTAGACTGGTATAGTCTGATTTTCAATGCACACTATCTGATTCCCCATAATCAAACTGTACATCCCTGTCCTAGGTATGGACGGAACTCCGTCCCCCATTGCAAACTTAAATTACGTCAACGTAAACTTAAATTTTGGAAAATTCTTAAACATAATCACTGCCCACAGTCACTTTATGCGTACAACTTGGCTCGTAAGCAGTACTCAAATGCTATGGAAAATTGGAACAGAGATAAGGAGTTAGCTGTGCTTCGGGACGGGAGCCCATCCTCCCTTTTTAAACTGTTTCGTAGGAAAAACGCAGTCTCGCGATCTTTACCCCCACTTAGAGTTAATAATGAGTTCATTGTTGATAATTAAACCAAGGCTGCTGTTTTCGGTGAAACTTTTGCGTCACACCTCATTTCCGATGATGGTGTCTTGGTGACGCCACGTTCCCAGATTCTTAGGTCTGACGTATCTTGTTCTGAGGTTGCTTTTAATCAGTTTTCTGTTGAGATCGCTCTTAACAGGTTGAAACCAAGCAAATCTTGTGGTCCGGACGGTCTGTCTGCGTTTCTTCTGCGAACCCTCTCTTCGGAAATAGGTTTTCCTTTATCTAGGCTTTTCTCGCTCTCATTTGTGCAAGGAAAGTTGCCGGAATTGTGGAAGCAAGCCAATGTTATCCCTATTTACAAGAAGGGGTCCCCATCAGACCCCTGTAACTATAGGCCCATTGCATTGACATGTGTGGCCTGTAAGGTTATGGAATCTTTGATACGTAATGTTTTGATCAACTTCTTGGGGGAGCATTCGGTGATTCGCCAAAACCAGTTTGGCTTTCTCCCTCTCAGATCTTCTGTTCACCAACTGCTGTTGGTTCTGGACCGTTGGACAAGTGCTTTGGACATTGGGGTCCCCTCCGATATTGTGTATTTCGACTTCAAAAAAGCCTTCGAATCGGTTATCCACAGCAAACTCCTTCTCAAATTGGATAGCTGTGGAATTGCGGGTCAACTTAAGATTTGGCTCACAGCCTTTCTCAATGGACGTACACAGAGGGTACATATCGGGGATTCATATTCACCTAGGCACTCTGTACCGTGCGGGGTCCCCCAGGAATCAGTCCTTGGACCCCTCCTTTTCGTCATATTTCTAAACGATTTAATTCTCGATAAACATGGAACGTAAGGCTATAAATTTGCTAGTGACCTTAAGGTTGGTGCCGAAATCAGTCAGCCTCCTTTTGCCACAGACCTGGAGCTACTTGTTCAAGATGTCGTCGCTTGGTCCGAATGCTGGCAACTCCCTCTATCCATCCAGAACTGCCACACATTTAATGTGGGCAGGAGGGATTTTGGCTACCTGTACAACCTGGGCCAGTCGCACTTGCCTTCATCTTCTGAGATAAGAGACCTGGGGATATGGTTCACAGGTGACCTCAAATCTTCTACGCATTGTAATTCGATTTGTGCTGCAGCTTACCGCAGATCTGCGATTGTTAAGCGATGTTTTTTGTCCCAGGATATTGGGATATTGGCCTGGGCATTTAAGATCTATATCCGGCCTCTTTTGGAATACGCAACCCCAGTCTGGTCACCTTTCTTAGTGCACGACATAGATATGATCAAAAAGGTACAGAGGCATTTTACCAAGGGTCTCCCCGGCTTCAGAGATGTCCCTTATCCTGTACGCTTGGCAAGATTGGGCCTCGAACTGCTTGAGCTACGCAGGATTAAATTTGACCTGATCCTTACGTACAAAATTATCAATAATTTAACTGCGGTTGATTTACCCTTCTTTTACTTGGCCCCTTCAATCGGTCGAACGCGTGGACACTCTCTTAAGCTTGCTGTCCCAACTGCCAGGCTTGACTGTCGTTGGTATTTTTTCTCCATGCGTGTGGTTAGGGTTTGGAATGCCCTTGATGCTGCAACGGTTAGCGCATGCGCCGTCAGTGTCTTCCGCTGTTTGTTAGATTACGAACCTCTCCTCAAATTCTTGAAGCGTCCCCTTCCTCCATAACGATTGCCAGATGTGCCTTTGTCCTCCACACCCCGGCTCAGTGTCAGTGGCCCAAAGCCCTTCCGTGTCCGTCCACTCCCTTTCGAGGTTGTGGTAAATCTGTTTATTTATTTATTTAAACTACAATAATGTCAACGTGCACAAAAATTGTGTTTATGTTTATCATTTCGACGGTATTTTGACTTTCTCGACTCCTCAAGTAGGTTCCTAAAGGAAACCCCCAAGACTCGAGCCAAGCTCTTTTCACCCGTAAAGGCTTTTCCGTATTTAATCATTAATTATCTAGTTGGTTCTTAAAGTGTTTACGTTAGTAAGAATCGAAATAGCTTCCCTGTCATAAGCATTTTGCTCTATTGAGTTTTTGAGGAATTTATTCAAATCTTCAATTTCGTAAGTTCCGGGAGTGACTATCACTTTCTGCCAAGTTATGCCAGCATCTGCACTGTATTTAATTTCATTATTTTTTGAATCGATGTTGTATATGCTGTTATACGTGTCTAAATAATATAGGCAGCAATTCGTAGCTTTTTTCAGGGGTCAAATGAATCGGAGTATTTAGATTAAATCTCAAGTCAGAGTCTTTGCCAGTGAAGATAAAAGAACAAGAGTCCATTTATTTTTTTAATTCCCTTTTTTCATCCGATAAACAGCGCCATAAGAGTTAGTAAAAAGTACTTTCCGCCCTGCTCCTGATAGAAGAAAGGGATAAAATAAAAGGTATCAAAAGGCATTTTCCCACCCCCCACCAGATCGATGAAAGCGAAAAAAGGTTGTAAAGGCACTTTCCCACCCTATTCCAGATCGACGGCCCGCCAAACCCTAACTATGATCATGTGAACGGAAGTTACGTCATTACCGGCACTTTGATCCCGTGACCGGAAGTGACGTAATGGGAGGTAGCACCACTCCTCCAGATCGACGAAAACGAATGAAAGGTAGTAAAAGGCACTTTTTCATCCTCCGCCATCTTGACGAAATCGGAAAAAAAACAAAAAAGGTTTGAAAGAACACTTTTCCACCCTCCTCCAGTTAGATGAAAGACGGAAGTGATTCCCCCACTTTTCATCAGGTGAATGGAAGTGCATTATTACCCCCATTTTGATCAGGTGACAGGAAGTGGTATCGTAGGATGTAGCAAATAGTACTTTCCCACCCTCCTCCAGATTGATGAAAAATGGAAGGACGCTATAACCCCCCCACTTTTCATCATGTGAGCGGAAGTGCCTCGTTACCCCCACTTTTATCACGTGATCGGAAGTGGGGGTATATATAAGTAACTTTAATATCGCATTTTACCCTACTTACAGTTTTAGGGATGTTGCTCCTGTGAATATTTTTTTGAAAGTTCCAATAACGTCTATACTGAATTTTGATTTAAGGGGATTGGCCGAAACAAACTTGGATATGACGTTAATGCAGGTCAGAAAGTAGTTAAACCTTTTACTAAGATTCTCAACAAGGGGTTTCTTGACAAACCAGACTCACAGTTCATAACAAGCAACCTATTTTAATTTTCAGCACAATGGAGCATTCACCTACAGACAAAGGACAATGAATGAATACAAATAAAATCGTTAAAATAGTAAAAAAAAAACAGTTCAATACTTACAATCAAAAATACAAAGACAAAAAAGGGACCAGCCCTGTAAAAACTAGCTGGGTGCCACAATGTTGTGAGTGACGTCACAGACGAGTCATTTGATGATGACTAGCAATTTTTTCGAAGAGAGTTCTCCATTGGTAATGAATTGGGAAGTTTTTTATTGTGTTCATTACTCTATTATGGTTTGCAGAAATTGTATAAGTTTCTAGCTGGGTTCTGATTTTTCTATTGGTTCTTTGTACAGTATCATAGTTTCGCTAACTAAAATTGTGTGGTGTGTTGTGTTGGTATGCTTAAAAACAGCATGTTTCGCAATTTTTGGACAAAGCACCCACATGGTCGCATTTGCGGACTCCTAATGGTCTTGAGCACTGCCCAACATAGATATGGTTGCAAGAGTCACATTTAATAACATATACAACTCCCCTGGACGAATCTGTTTTGGGATTAAAAATGGAGGTCTTCATATTTTTACAGGTGGGTAGATAGAAGTTGGAATTGAAGAGGTTGTTATAAATGAAGGTAGTTGGTTTTGGTCCTCAATACTAAAGGGGTGGGGCACGCAGGAGGCTTCCAATAGTGGTTTCCGGTCTATTGCAAGCCTCCTGCGTGCCCCACTCCTCAGTATTGAGAACCAAAACTAACTACTTCATTTGTAATGGAACTCTCCAATTCTGACTTCAATCTACCCACCTGTAAAAATATGGACTCCATTTTCAATCCCAAAACAGATTCGTCCAGGGGAGTTGTATATGTTATTAAAAGTGACTTTTGCAACCACATCTTTGTTGGCAGTGCTCAAGTCCATTAAGAGTCCGCAAATGCGACCATGCGGGTGCTTTGTCTAAAAATTGCTGAAAATATGCTGTTTATAAGCATGCCAATACAATGCACCACACAATTTTAGTTTGCGAAACAATGATGCCATACAAAGGACCAATAGAAAAAAATCAGAACCCAGCTAGAAGCTTACACCATTTCTGCAAACCATAATAGAGTAATGAACACAATAAAAAAACTTTCCAATTCATCACCAATGGAGAACTCTCTTCGAAAAATTGCCACTCAACATCAAATGACTCGTCTGTGACGTCACTCGCAACATGGTGGCACCCAGCTAGTTTTTACAGGGCTGGGGTCTTTTTTGTCTTTTTACTTTTGATTGTAAGTATTGAACACGGTACCTTCATTTATTTCTGTTTTAACGATTTTATTCGTATTCATTCATTGTCCTTTGTCTTTAGGTGAATGCTCTATTGTGCTGAAAATTGAAATAGGTCGCTTGTGAGTCTGATTTGTCAGGAAACCCCTTGTTGAAAATCACATTTCACTCACAAACTGGTCGTTTTGCCTTTATTAAGGTTAGTGATATGTATTTGACTTACATATTACTGTTGCCTTAATGGCAGCTGAACCTAACTAAAGTAAGGGAACAAAAAAGGTATTGACTGCGATAACAAGTGATTGCTTTAATGGTCTAAGCTTTACAGAGTCACTTGATCAGGATCTGATTTGTTACACAAACTGGCTAAATAGCAGGTCCACCTCAGGGAGCAAATCAAGTGAAAGCATAATAGCATTACTAGCCTTTACACAACAATCAACTGTGTGCACGAAAGGTGCACACACTGGTAATCAGGTACAGATTAGTACCCCCACCCCCATTAATGGATCCAAGATCTTTATATAAATACTTTAAGGCATATAATTCATCCATTCATTTTTAGGTATCTATTTCTGCAATCCAGATTACTTCATGCAACCTAAATTACAAGTTGGTCAGCAAACATTTTTCTTTTTTATACTATCAGATGTAAATTGTTATTAATGCCTTACATAACAAGATTCAAACCTAAAGCAAATTCTTCACTAAAACAAATCAAAGAATCATGATAAAATTTCGACAATTCCTTTTTTTCAAACACAACAAAAGTCAGTTTTTACAATTTCAAGATGTTTTTCAATAATTTCTACAATTGTTGTCGAATTGATCTTGCGTAGCTCTACTTTCAATAGCCAGGACAAGGAAAATTTCTTGTAAGATACTTCTGACGAAAGTTTTCTTTCAAAATCAACATTCTGTATAGTGTACCAACAGTCGCTTTTTTTGGTTTTTATTCGATTATTCTGCTCATTTTATGGCACCATGAGCGTCAGCTTTTTCTCGGATGAAAAAATAGACACAAGAACAAGGATAAGCAATGAATTAAATTCGCTACCAATGTGCAAGTAGTTCTCTTCCATTAAAAAGATCTGCCAATTCAAATCACGAAGAATATAAACGGACACTTTTCTGTTACTCAGAACAAGTTAAAACCGACATCTATTTACGAACGAGATCACGATTAACTGATACAAACATAGGTTAAATCTATTCTCGCCCAACATGTTAAAACCAGTACACAGAAAACTTTAGGACGAACATTACAACTTATTACCTGTGTCAAACACCTTAATTTTAAATTAAGTTTGTTGCACTTAGGGCAAACCTGTGCTAGTTCTACTAACTACTTGCGATATAGAAAACACAGTTTTATATGTTTATTTCGAAAATCAACAAAATTCACTCAAAGATTAAATTTTACAGGTTTAACTTTTTTGCTTCTCATGATTTTTAGGAAGTGAGATTTCAAGACTTGAGTTAGCATTTGGATACCGTCTACGTGTTCGGAAACAGTAGCTATCGCATCAGAATTTGGATCAACGTCAGGGGCCAATGGACTTATGTGACTTCGTCCGTTACAATTTTCTGATTCAGCTTGTACTGTTAAATCTCTCTCAGAACATGAAATTCGTGCATCGTGTGAAGAATTTCGATCTTTATTCTTTGATTTTTAGCAGAAGGAATACGTTAGTGTCATGAACTCCCTCAATCGATGGCATGTCTTCCTTATTGGGAGATTTTAAACTTCGCAAGCCATGATTGGACGTTGGGAATACAACCGACTGTCTAAGTGTTTTCTTTTTCACATGAATCAGTGAGCAAATCGGATTCTGAGTAGAATTATCTACATTCTTTGAAAAATTAGTGGTCTTTGATGCCGACCCGTCAGGATACATTGTTTCATTTTGACCTATATTACGCCATAAATTTAGGCACTCGCTGTAAGTACTGAGTAGTCGTTATTCTACAGGAATTTATATATTGCTCCTTCTTGCCAAAAACGTTTACTGACAGTGTAATCTCGTGTCATGGATCGTTGAATTTATTCGGAATTCTTAACATTTTTTTGTGCGATGTACTAGCATTTATTTTAGAGTATCTAGCTTAATCCGAATTTTTTGCTGCAAGTTTGGTTTAGCAAATCCAAGCAAGTTCGTATTTTACGCCCAAACATTAATTTTGATGTTTGGGGAATTTCTGTGAACAATATGTAATTCATTTAAAGCTTACTTAATAATTTCACCTACTTCACAAGCAGCTTTGAATGATATCTTAAACTCTCAGAAGTAAACTTCTCCAAAACCACTTTCCACTGAATTTCGGAAAATGCTTGCAATTTGGCGGAACACCATTGATGGCCATTGTCAGTAACCAAGGTGCCCATTTGTCTGAATTCGGCCATATATTCCTCGAAAGGTTCTATGACTTTTTCAAAATTGAACAACCGAGAATTTACTTGTGCATCCACAATAACAATAAAGGTTAATCCCTTTCCCAATCCAAAGTCAGAATGCACACGGTCTATAGGCTTAAGCAGATACTCCTAAGAGTGCTTAGGGCCTGCAGGTTTTTTCCTTTTAACTCCTGGGAAGCAGTACATCGTTTTAGTTTAGATTCTAAATCTGTGTCAATGCCAGTCCACCAACATTTTCCACGTGCTAACGATTTTATCGTGACAATACCGAAATGTCCAGCATGCAAGTCTTGAAGTATTGTAGCATGCAAACTTGCTGGCATGATTACTCTTTGCCGCCAGAACAGAGTGTTTAATTTGACTGAAATTTCATTTTTTCGGTTAAAAAGTAGGGTTTAATTTCAGGATCTTCGATTTTTTTCTGGCCAGCCTTGCTTTACATGCCTTAAAAACTTGACAAGCACTGCATGTTTGGTAATAGCCTTAACTAGAGTGTCATTGAATACAGGTAAGGAACTTACAGACTGTGCATAAAGCACATTGTTTATAATTTCATCATTAAAGTCCTCACCGGTGTTTTCCAATGGCAAACATGACAACATGTCAGGTGTTAGGTTATATTTTCCTGGCACATTCATAAAAATAATCATTTTATTGTAAAGCATAGGGCCGCACATGACTAGCTGCCATTTGTGGAATACCAATTTTAGGACCAAAAATCCAGAGAAACGCCTTTTGGTCTGTTTGGAGGGTGAAGTGATTTGAATACAAATACTGATAAAACTTCTTCACTCCCCATGAGACCCCGAGAGCTTGTCTGTCTAAATGTGAATATCCCTGCTCTGTCTTAGTAAACTTCCCAGAGGCAAATGAAATTGGTTTATCTTGTCCGTTAGGAAGGGTATGAATAAGACATGCTCCCAAACCGTAGGGGAAGCATCTACAGTTAGCTTAAGCTTATATTTGGGGTTGTAATGCACTAAAGCATTTAACTTTGTTACGTTTGATTTTAGCCATTGCTGCATCACACAAGGACCCTAAATCCACTTTTGCTTAAGGCTAAGAAACTTCGTGACTGGAACTAATTCATGCACTAAGTTGAGTTAATATCTGGCATATTAGTTAATAAAGCCTAGAAAGCTTTGCAACTCAGAAGTATTTCTAGGATTTGGTGCCTCAGATTGTACAGCTTCAATTATTTCCGTTAAATTTATCAAACCCTCAGAATCGATTTTATGACCCAAATATTTTTAGTTCAGACTGAGCAATCTTACCCTTCTCCTAACTGAGTCGGGCTCCAGAATGTTGTAGGGCTGACAACTTATCGAAACATTTCTCATGTTCAATACCCTTATCACTAACCAGGATGTTATCATAAAATGGTTCACATTTTTTAATTCCTGATGTAACCTTTACCATTAATCTTTGAAAGATACCTGGGCTACTAGCCACCTTGAAAGAGCAATGCAAAAATTTCAACCCAAGGGGCATATTAATAACTAGAGCTTCTTGTGATCTTTAGCCAACTCTATCTGGAGAAATGCTTCTTTAAGGTCCATAAAACTGAAAGTATCACTTCCAGAGAGCCTATGAACAACTCGGCAGCAGTGGGGACTGGGTAATGGTCAATTTCAAGTTGCGGGTTAACTGTAGGTTTGTAGTCACCCACAATTAAGTGTCCTTTTTCGTGACACCAGCCACAAGTGTACTCCTTAAAACACAAATTATGTCCCTGAAACTTGAGGAGGACGTCTTTGATGGTTGACGATACATTTTGCTTTTAAATTTAGCTTGAGCTACAAAATTAACATTACCAGTATCAGTTTTTAACTCTAATTGGTTTAGTTCAGCTGCTTCCAACGAAGGTGCAAGTTTCACAGTAGCTTTAAAATCAAGTGTTTTCTTAATAAGTTCGTGCTGCAGTGCAGGACTATTAATACCCCCAACTACTCTATCGCGAATCATATCTACTTTAATTTTACCTGCAGCGATGTTGTCATATCCGCAATGTTAGTTAACTTTTTAAGGGTGTCTACATACTCAGGTAATGATTCATTAAGTTTTTTTAGACTTTTTATTAAATCTAAGCCTTTCTGAAATTGTACTAGGCACTGGTTCTACAGATTCATCACCAGCTTTAATCAGCACGTCATACGAAATAGTTTCAACGGTATGAGGATAGATATAGCAATAGCAGCCACACAAAATGTGCTTAAAGGCTGTGGTGGAGTTTGCGGAGACTGCCCTCTCTGGAAGGGAATAACTCGAACAGAGAAATAGTTTTTCCTACATTCACGATTTATCCTTGCAGCCACCAGTTTCAGAGTGACCATGGTTAGAATGTACCGTGCTCAATTAAAAATATGGCCGGACAACATTTGTGTGTTCGTGGAGTATTTTGAAGACCAAGATGAGATAGGATCTCATCAAGATATCTCATCAAGAGATTCAAGACCTGCTTTCTGCAAGCGTGCACAGTAAGGTATCTCTCACATACTCGGCAAGCTCTATGATTCTTAATAATTTTTTTAACATTTCATCTCCAACACTGGCTAACAGTACGTCACAACGATATTCATCATTAATTTGCTTTGCCTGTAAGAAAACATTTAAACCTTGGAATGTTCATAGACTAGGAATGCTTTTTAGCTTCAAATGCTTGAAACAAACCATTAGGTTTAACAACTTCAGCTTCAGAACGGTCATCATTACTGAAAACTAAACACTTAGCTAAATTACTTATTTTATCAAAAAGCCTTTTATTCACAAAATTTTATTTTGCACAAGATTAATACCTAAACTAGTTACGGCGGCCTGTAACATTACTTTTATGATTTTATTCACAAACAATTTCACTAGACAAAACTTGTCTTTCCAGTTTAATAAGCAATTAACCATTAAACTTACCACAAAATTATTTAACGGAATTGACTTCGCTCTATAGGTTTCAATTTAACGTTAAATTTACAAACTTACTAGCTCTTAACACAATAGCTTCAAATGTCTAAATAGGCAGTTTTAAACATACCACCTCTATAAAAATACAATAAGCACTGAGCCCTTCGAGCAACGAAGCAACGAAGCTGTAAGCCTATTACTACGTAACAAAGTTGACAAGCTTTAGAACTTTCAAGGTTCTTCAGTACATGGTAATTTTCAATGCATAAACTAATTCGGGCTACAATTTTTTAGACACTCCTAACTAGTTTAAACTCGTAGGATATGTCGCAACGTGTTCCACTGATACAACCTACAAAATAAATCCTGAAACTAGCTATTACATGGAAATACAAAGGAAATTACTACAAGGAAATTCTAGCACTAAACTATATTTAACTAGCAATTGCGCCAACACAGTCACAAATGAAACGTGATTTTGAACAATCCATCCCCTAGCTGAATGACTATTATTATTTTGCCAGAATAATAAAACTTCATCTTGCCTCAAACTTGGCGCCAAAAGTTCGAAGCTGTGAGGGGAAATTTAAACATAACTAAGAAAAGGAAGGCCCATGCTTCTTACCCTCGTCACCAATTGATATGTATTTGACTTACATATTACCGAAGCCTTAATGACAACTTACCCTAACTAAAGTAAGGGTACAAACAAGGTGTTGAACGAGATAACAAGTGATTGCTTTAATGGTCTTACACATGTATATATATAAGGTTTACACAGTCACATGATCAGGACCTGATTATATACACAAACTGGCTAAATAGCAGGTAACCATCAGGGAGCAAATCAAGTGAAAGCATAATAGTATTAATTACACAACAATCAACTGTGTGCATGAAAGGTACACACACTGCAAATCAGGTACAGACCAGTTAGCCTATGGTATCATTACCATCAAGTCAGCCTAGATCGTTCTGGCTTAGTACAATCACTTTCCTTCTCGGAAAATTTTCTCACTTTGGTTTGTGATGTTTTTTTAAGAGTTGATCTATTTCTTTATATTTCCCATTCGGAAACTTAGTTTTGTTTTCATGATTTTCTTAACGATCAAAGCGGCTAATTTTTCCTTCCATAATAGAGAAAGATCATCTCTCACTCTTTGAGCATTTGAAATTAGAACTTCATCAGCGGTGTGCTGGTCTTTTATATCCGATCTCTAGTAGTAAGCAATATAGTGTTCTTTGCACGCTTTGTCTAGTTTTTTCATTCCTGGATCCTCGAGCCAACTGGACCTTTTTTTCCAGTTAGATTTCCGGGCTGCAGTATTGGTAGCCTGGTAAGAGCAGTTTGAGTGGTAACTTATGCATGATTTTGATTACGATTTCTTTCCAAGACCTAATAAAGGGAGCTATTTTCTACCCGCACACCTCGCAAAATACAACTTCCATCTGTTGGTTTTTTTTAGGGTATAATAACTGACGGCTCGGGCCCATTTGAAGTGTGGCATTAACATTTGATGCAGTACCTCATGTTGATTTGTTTTCCATGATTATATTTATATAATTTTTTTACCCTAAACGTAAGTTTTGAAAAGCTACTCTTTTATCCCGAACCGTTATGATTTGTCCTTCCTGCATTTCTGACATAATTAGACCATCACGTTTTTATGTCTGCCATAGCCAGCCAAAGTAGATTTGTATAAAACCCCGAGTCTCTTAGCAAGTCATTAGGATCATATTGGGACGCCGAACGTGTCGCTTCGCTCGCTCATTCCGTGTCGTCTCGCTGCGCTCGAGAAGACTTCTTCCTGCAACACATGATACAGACAGACCTAACACATAAAAAACGATCAGGCAAATTGTAAGAGTGTAGTATATGATATCGGTTATCTCGGGAGAAGGTCAATATTATTTTTTTACGTCCAAGGAGTCAAGCAACAAGATCAAGCAATTTATCAGAAAAGCCCTGTTTCTGATGACAAACGCTGATTTTCGTTCTCTTCGCTCACTCAATCAGCGCAAACATTTCCTCTGAAACTGGACTGCATCATTGTAACCACCAAGAACCACACATCACTTGTAATTTGTGTTAGTATACACTTTATATGGGTTTTCTTGTTACACTTATTTTAAGAATATTGTTCTTTACGTCATGCTCAGTACAGATTTTTCCATGGGTGTCTTATCACTTCGCTTTCTGATGATCCCTCACTTGGAGAAACATCTGCAGCAAAGCAAGACATACATTGAAAAGATTTACTTTACGTGGAAATCGCTCGCTTTGCTCGTTCAACCCACGCACCTCCGTGCTTCAGAAACACAAATGTTTGACACCGTTTTAAAACCAAATCTATTGTTTTGATATTTCCATGCATCAATTCATCAATTCATTGGTTAATACAAAACAAATTTTAAGATGTATATGTGGTGTGTCGCAAAATACGTCGTCCGTGCATCCTTTTCCAGATCATCTCTCTTCGCTCGAGGAGGTTTTCATGACCAAACTATGACGTCATGAACAAACATGAAGAGGATTCAAAAAAACTTACTTTTTACTTTTACGTTACTTACTTTTATGTTACTTACCTACTTTACAGCGATGAAAATAGGCCTATTAAAAGCGAAGTTTAATTATCTTTCCTTTTGTCCTACTCCCATCTTTGTAGTTGCTTTGATTCCAGAGGAGTAGAGGTACAAACACGCACGCACGCACGCACGTACATCATATGATTTTAATTATCTACATAATTAAAATCATATGATGTGCGTGCGTGCGTGCGTGCGTGCGTGTTTGTACCTCTACTCCTCTGGAACCAAAGCACCTACAAAGATGGGAGTAGGACCAAACGAAAGATAATTAAATTTCGCTTTTAATAGGCCTATTTTCATCGCTGTAACTTGATATTATGACCCTCAAATATGCGAAAAACCGTGAAAAAAATAACGTCACATTTTTTTTAACCCTCTTCATGTATGTTCATGACGTCATAGTTTGTTCATGAAAACCTCCACGAGCGAAGAGAGATTTTCTCTCACCTTCGTAGGAGATTACATCTGACTTTCTGCAGATGTGTCTCCAAGTGAGGGATCATCAGAAAGTGAAGTGATAAGACGCCCATGGAGAAATCTGTACTAAGCAGGACGTAAAGAACAACATTCTTACAATAAGTAAAACAAGAAAACCCATATAAAGTGTATACTAACACAAATTACAAGTGATGGGTGGTTCTTGGTGGTTACATTGATTCAATCACGCTTCTGAGGAAATATTTGCGCTGATTGAGTGAGCGAAGCGAACGAAAATCATCGTTTGTCATCAGAAACAGTGCTTTTCTGATAAATTGCCTGATCTTTTTGCTTCGAAAGATGCAAATGTTGGAATGATTTATGGTTACCATTCGTTTATGCAGTGAAGCCTTCCGAAAATGCCTACTGCAGTCTGGTCATTTGCTTAATCATTTTAGACGTGGAATGTCTGTCAAAGCTCCTCGAGCGTAGCGAGACGACGCGGAATGAGCGAGCGAAGCGAGTGACTCCGCTAGTGTAAATAATTAAAATCATATGATGTGCGTGCGTGCGTGCGTGCGTGCGTGCGTGTTTGTACCTCTACTCCTCCGGAACCAAGGCACCTACAAAGATGGGAGTAGGACCAAACGAAAGATAATTAAATTTCACTTTTAATAGGCCTATTTTCATCCCTGTAACTTGATATTATCACCCTCAAATAAGCGAAAGAACCTCAAAAACTAACGTCAAAGTTCGTTTTCTTAAACCCTCTTCATGTTTGTTTATGACGTCATAGTTTGTTCATGAAAACCTCCTCGAGCGAAGAGAGATGACCTGGAAAAGGATTCACGGAGGACGTATTTTACAACACACCACATATACATCTTAAAATTGGTTTTGTGTTAACCAATGAATTGATGCATGGAATAATCAAAACAATAGATTTGGTTTTAAAACGGTGTCAGTCATTCGTGTTTCTGAGGAATGGAAGGAAAGAAAGAAGAAAGAAAGAAATATTGAATGGAAAGATGGAAGGAAGGATAAAAAAGGAAGGAAGGATGTATGAAAGGAAGGAACGAATTAAGAATGGATGGAAGAATGGAAAAGAGGAAGAAAAGAATGTGAGAATGAAGGATGAATGGATGGATGGAAGGAAGGATGGAAGTAAGGAAGGAAAGAAGGAAGGAAGGAAGGATGTGAGAATGGAAGGATCAATGGAAGGATGGAAGGAAGGAACAAATTAAGGATGGATGGAAGGAAGGACGTATGGAAGGATGGATGGATGGATGGATGAATAGAAGGATAGAAGGAAGGATGGATGGATCGAAGGAACGATGGGTGGAAGGACGGAAGGTTGGTTGGATAAGGAGGGATAGATGGATAGAAGGAAGGATGGGTGGAAGGTAGGAAGGAAGGATGGAAGGATGGAAAAAAGGATGGATGGAAGGAAGGGTGGAAGGAAGGAAGGGTGTATGGAAGGATGGGTGGACCTGAATGTGTATCAACTGACTTGATGCATGGAAAACACAGACCCATAGACCTGGTTTTGAAAGGGCGTCATTTTCTTGGATTCTGAAGCATGGCAGTGCGTGGATTGAGCGAGCAAAGAGAGCGATTTCCACGTAAACTAAAACTTTTCAATGTTTGTCTCGCTTTGCTCTCACAATATTTCATCTCTCACCTTCGTAGGAGATTACATCTGACGTTCTGCAGATGTTTCTCCAAGTGAGGGATCATCAGAAAGTGAAGTGATAGCACGCCAATGGAAAGATCTGTACTGAGCAGGACTTACAGAACAATATTCTTAAAATGAGTAAAACAAGAAAACCCATATAAAGTGTATACTAACACAAATTACAAGTGATGTGTGGTTCTTGGTGGTTACATTGATTCAGTCACGTTCCTAAGGAAATATTTGCGCTGGTTGAGTGAGCGAAGCGAACGAAAATCAGCGTTTGTCATCAGAAACAGCGCTTTTCTGATAAATTGCTTGATCTTTTTACTTGACTCTTTGGACGTAAAAAAATAATATCGACCTCTCTTAATTACCTATGTTGCATTCTACACTCTTATAATTTGCTTGATCGTTTTTTATGTGGAAGGTCTGTCTGTATCGTAAGTGTTGCAGCAAGAAAGCTCCTCGAGCACAGCGAGACGACGCGGAATGAGCGAGCGAAGCGAGCGACTCCGCTAGTATTTATAATCAATTTTGCTTGAATAACCCGTTTTTTCAACCATGCCCGTTCCTATTTCTTACATTTCATGTCTTCCCAATTCGGAGTGATAATCGATCCTTACTTGGCACTTCGATTGAACTTGGGTTTACCATTGGATGGATCGTTGTTCCGATGAATGCATGAGTATTTTTAACATAGCTGCATAAGCTACTTTAACTTCCCGTGCACAGAAGGGATTTTTCCACTCTTTAAAAACTAGCAGTCTCCAAAGTCCGTGTCTCCCGCTATACTGCTCACCACTGACCACTATGTCATTCTCAAAAATTGTAACCAATTTATTCCCGATGGCCAGCTCACCTTTTTTTCATGTCATACTGTAGCCCGAAAAGCGGGTCAGTTTCTTTGGGTTTTAAAAAAAATTTTACCTGAAAATAGTTAGCAGTTTGACCGATAACCTGTCCAGGTAATAAACTATTGATACACCTTACAGTGGTGAGATTGGGATGCTCCGGGGAAGTAGAAAAGTGTCTAGCTTGCACCGCGGAATATGTAGGGGTGAGTTTAGGGCCAGACCTCATAGCTGCATATTCGGTTTTGGATTCAATCTCGGGAGTTAGTCACATTATCGGGGCAGGAACGGGAGTTTCAGCAACACCGACAAAAAGGGGTTGTGAATGTCTTCTCAACAGGAGTAACAGCTTCGGAAGGGCTACCAATAAATCCGATGTTTCATACACATCTTCGTTATTTTCTTCCTCTTTGTAACCTTTAAGGGGTGTTAGTTTGTGCGTACTGAATTTTTACGCTACTGACTAAATGCTTTACATAACCGACAGATTTTTTTACAGCGCTCACTACCGGTTGAAAAAAATTTCGTAGCGATTCTTCTTGCACTCTTTCATCAAATGTTGATCTTAAAACTACTTTTTAGTTAAACGTCTTTTAAGTTTTGCGAATTCTTGTTTTGCCTCCAATCTTTGTTTTGATAGGTAAAAACGAATGTTCATATGTAGTCCAGTCCAGATCTAGTATCCCGTTCCTTTTTGAGGTGGTAACTTTCTTTATTGTTTGAAACCAACAATGGCATGTAAACAAAGCTACCTAGCCTGGGGGAGGACTTTTCATTGGTGGTAGTTGGCCGCCATCTTGAAAATGGCTGATTAAGCTGCACGTGGCATAGAATTTGCAGAACAGGTATAAACCAGTGTCGGGAAAAAATACTGTGCACATAAAAAAATTAAGAGAAAACTCCAAAAACCACAACATAATCAACAAAACAATACGGAGATGCCAAAAAAAATTACAAGGCCTAAACTTGGTTCGCAGCAATTACTAAACGTTTTCACAAACATTATTACACTCTTAAACAGTCACATTATTGACTCTTAGTCATAAGCTAGAGCTACAATTTAAATAACAGATGAATTTAGGGTATTCCTGAGCAGGTATCATCCATATCAGTCTCCAGTAATATTCTTTCCAAGGTATGGTGGAACCTATGTAAAAACTAAGAAAATGAAGTTAACTGGGGAAATGCAATGGTATGTACCATACCTAAACAATTTACTCAAAGTACAGAGATGCACTTGGAATAAATTGGTTATGGACTGTAGAAAAATTTGATGGTCGTATTGCAAATGACCTGTAACCTGGTATTATGACTGCAGACCTATACCATGAACTTGACAATGAGCAAGCAACTGTTTCTGTCACACTTAACCAGCTGTTTAGCTGAGTGCAAATTCTATTCATTACTTCAACTGATACCAGGAAAACGGCATCCATTGCAAGTTTTACTTTCCATTAGCTGATACAGTCTTACTAAGAGCAAGTACTTACCAGTAAAAGTCCTACACAACCCTAATCAAGAACTTTTACAATTACTGTAGAGTTCCATGCTTGGGGGCTCATCTGGCGATATTATGGAACAGCTTTCAGCAGGTGCAGTACATACGCACAGGAAGACAACCGACAGTACAGTTCTGCAAAGCTACTTTTGCCCACAAGAAATTGCATTAGGCATACCAAAGCAGTCTCATTATTACAATATCGACTACAATGAAGGTTTGACAACACTATGCTAACGTTATGATGGTTTGAGAAGTTTTAGCACTTTTTGCAGATGAGATAGAGTAACAGCCAGTTTCGTGCACAAATAAAACCAAACTACGTTTCGGGAGGACAACCTCCCGTCTTCAGGTAAAAATAAACACTAAAACATTTTAAAAATTCATGGCAGTATCTGCCGAGTCACCGAGTCTATAAAAACAAACCATTCAGGCATGGTCAAGGCCTAAAACATTAAAATTATTAAAAATATTAAAAATATAAAACATACCAAATGATACCAAATGATACACATGCTAATAGATGGGCGCCCGGAAGGTAGACATTACGTAGACAAACTGCCCATGTATAAAGTTTCAGCCTATAGTGGTTATAATAGATCCTTAATTGGATGCGTAAAGCAGGTTGTGGAGCAGTTCAGGCATGGAAACATCTAGCAAAGCTGAACGAAGAATGTGGCAAGGACCGCGTGCAAAGGATCCTGTCAGTAAAAGATTGGCTACTGCTCATGGTAGGAAATAGAGGCAGTCACAGACGGTAGAATTGGCATGGTTCCTTCACTGCCCGTGTCCTCATTTGCAGGCAAGACCATCTACAGCTTTTGTGCTTCCAGAAATGCTTTACGAAACACTGATATTTATTTCAGTTGTAATAGTGGCGAAATGGCAGAATCCGTGCAAGTTATCAGAGGAACTTCCTTTGCTCACAAGCTGCCGATGGCCTGTTCAAACCTGTCCTACACACTTTACCACTAGTGCCAACCATATGCAAGTGGGACTACTCGACACTCACACCTCTGAAGATGAAAGTGGTGTGGCCGAAGGTGAAATGTGTTGATGTTCATTTGATAGTGATACAGATGACAATTACTATGAAGGTTCGACTAATCCCAGCCATAGCCATGGTGCAAGATGGACAGGGACAGTATTGCTAGATCCTGCAAATAGGAGATTCTTAGGAACTTTTATATCCCATAATCTGGATGAGCATTAGGCATCACGTGGCCCTTCTCATCCTGAAAATGCTTAGGGACGTTGAAGTCAGGCACAAACTATGGACCTCTGTCATATGAAATAGTTGTGCTAACCATCAGGCCGCCCTGCCCCATCGATGAGAATAACTGAGGATTTGAGAATTCAATAAAATGTACTTTCAAAGTGCACCCTAATTTAACGTATAAGGTAGTTTTAAAAATTAATAATTTCTTTGTTACTCTGTTCACTTTTATTAGCAGGTATTGCTTAGTTCTAATCTAGACCAGAAAGATCCTTTATTCCTGTCAAGGTAACTTTTATTAATTGCAGTAAACCAATGAAAGGTTAGGCCACGAATATGTATTTATGCTTCACGGTATTGTTTTATTGCTCCTGTTCTGTTTTTTGGATTCTTCTGTGAATTTATTGCGTGTACACTCTTTTTTGGCCGACGATTCTTTATGCAAGTAGAGTGATTTCAATGCCACTTACAACTCAATTAGCTATTTTCACCACCAAGGAAAAGTTTCCTCAGGCTAGATTTCTTTGTTTACATGTCATTGTTGGTTAAGAGCGTTAACAAAAGTTCCCAGTAAAAACGAAAGTGGAACGTAATTCTGAATTGGATTATATAGTCCCTTGTTTAGCGTTTCATTAATTGATAAAAACCTAGAAAGCTTGTTCCAACAATTTCTATAAAACGTTTTAAAGTCTGAAAATGTCATGTCAGGGAAGCCATAGGTTTAATTTCAAAATTGTGTTTCAAATTTAACTCATCCATGGGGAAAAGAATTCATAAATCTGCATTGCCTCTGAATTGTTCAAGAATTTTTGTATAGCACTAACTGCAATAAAAAACACCACTGTTTAAATGGCACCCTTGAGCAAAATAAAGTTAAATTTTTTATCCGTAAGACAATCATCAAAAACAATCAAATTTTGGGGTCCAGTTCTTCGGGCAGACTTAACTTCATTTGAGAATCGTGAAATAATGCTACATTCGGTCCTCCTTTTTCCACAATTTCAGCAAATATAGAATGCAAAGATTTGTACTTAAGTTGACATAAAGTTTTACTGTGAATAAATAAGCGGTTGTAGTCAAGCCAGCCTTCGTTACAAATGCAATTAAGAGTAAGTCAGTTTTTTCTGCAATTTCCAGGGCCTATAATTAGAAATCTAATATTTGAAGGTAGAAATAGATGAATTTTATGTGATTTATTGGGCACAAAAAAGTCATGGTTCTTATTTTCAGTGCGTTTTTTTATTTGCGTATTTTTTTATGTTCACAGAGAAACCAAACCCATAAAGTTTTCGATGGTAAATTTGTCGTTGGAAATATCAGAATGGGGCACTCCAAAGTCTAAGTTGCACCACAATTTCGCATTGCCGGGAAAATCATCAGTGATGTACACCGCAGTAATTTTCCCAGTGATTTCCATCAAGTTTAAAGCATTTTAAGATGGCACATTAAACCGTGATTTGTCAATAACATTTGTGTTAACTTTACCTTTAGTTTTGTGAATATTCTCATACACCCAAATTCTATGACAGAACGGTTTGTGTCCGTTACCTTCGTTCACCTTTTCACAAGAGGGGTAACAGGAGTTAGCTGTGTGCATAGATTAGCATAACTGCACGTAGTCAAACAGACGTTTTCTTTCACGTCAAACTCGACGTATACTTTTTGACAGATACACCGTTTAAGATCTTTTAATAGTTTTTGAGTTTCCGGTTTTCTGGTTGAAATACAATATTTATATTTTGATTTTTCGTCCGAAATGGGAATCAACGAACCCTTTAAATCTTTAAACTGTGGAGAAGGAGACAAAGAAGACTTTACACTGTTGTCAATCTTTGTACCATTTTCATTTCTAATTTCACCAAGTTTTTTTGCAAGATACTCAAAAGATGCGTTTGCAGGATGGTTGGGATATTTTCAGGTGCTTCCTTTTATTATTTATTTTGAGGTTATTCCTTTTATTATATATATTTAAACAAATGCCTCATCGATGGGGTGGCACATGTTGAAGTTTCGTGTATTTTAAAAAAGATGTCCATCAACTGGTTTGGGCACACATTAAAAAGGTCTAAAGTGGAAGGGGGTGAAGTGATAGGGTCGGTCGAGAGGACAACCAGGACTAAGGTATGTTATACTCCCCCCCCCCAAAAAAAACAACAACTACGATATGCAAAGCAAACATTTAACTAAAGTAGGAGCTGCTATTGAACCTCAAGATGCCATCAGTTATTCTCATACTGGTACTCTGGCAACGGACATTCGTAAACTTAAAACCGAATTGCCTCCTGCCATTACTCTTCTCGCTGATAAGTTGGTTTCTGCCATTTGAACATTGAAATAATACTACGTACATAGATTGGTCTGACGGGTATTTTTACGCAAAAAAAAAAATTAAAGGACATAACTTTTCCCTGGCACACTGCTGAAACGATAGCAAAAAATGTACGTTGTCACGAATGGCTTATTACAGGATCTTTAATCTTCAATTCAATGCACAAGCCGATTAGAAACCTATGCGAACCACTTTACCGAGAGATGCTAGTACTGAGGTATTCGTAAACATTAATTGCTTGCTATAAGACGAATGGAGAGGATACTTCTATGCCATGAACAAACCGATAAGAAATCTAAGGGAACCTACTTTACCGAGTGACTCAGCAACGAAAAAATGGTGTATGAAAACTCTTTCATGATAATCTGTTTCAGCATGAAACGCTTTTGGAAAAAGCGGCTACTGGTTCGTTAATTCTGGTTCTCTTTGAAGTTGCGTATGTAAAAGTGTAGGTTTAATTCAGAAAGCAATTTTATACTGCAGCGATCCAAGCGGAACACTATTTGATAGAGGTAAAGCAGGAACGAAAATCTTTTACTTTACTTAAACTAACGATGACCATTCAACAACTATCACTTTCAATATTCTGTATGAAAACAGAATTTGATTTGCCCAACACGGTACAGGCACTTGAAGACTGTCATACAGAAAACGTTTATTTCCCATTAGATGCACATTACTTTTCAATAGATGACCTATCTCATCCCGTTAAAAACAGCTTCATGATTATCAGCTTAAAGAAGGCGCTTAGGGAAAATAAGAAAAAGTGACCACACCAAATCTAGTCAAAGTTTGTACACATTCGTAATTATATTTAATCCCTGGTCCAGAGTAGTTAACCAAAGACCGGGGAGGACTTACGTTGCCAAACTATTGAAATAACAGGGTTCACCTACAACGGTGGGATAGGTGACCCAGTGACATCCGTCTCTAACGTGTATATATTACAAATTTACAATTTTGTTTTCACACATATGCCTAAGTTTTAAGGGAAGTGTGTCTTTAATAAAAGTGCCTCTAAATTTCGGAATTTTCATTATTCTTGCTATTCCTTTTACATCACAGTTCGTTAAAGGTTTATTAGTCAATTAAACCCTGGGTGGTCTAAAGTAATTTTTTCTTCTTGGATTTTTGGTTCACTTTTTTCTTCGAGCCGTTTTTCTTTGTCCTTTTTTTTAAGGCAGTCACCACCCCAGCAGTTGCTCCCACTAAGCCTGAATTTCAGCTAAAATCGGTCCTAGCAATGCTAACGGCAAAAAAGTCTCATTTCTTTTTTCATGATTTTGTGTTGTGTGCCATATTTTTTTATTATTCAATAAACAACTTGGACATTGCATCTAGCTAACTTTAGATTCAATTCCTGTCGCCAATGAGCAGAGCATAACAATGGTGTTAGCTGGCATGGCTGCTCTAAACGTCAATTTGACATGTACATCCAGATTTCATTTCCAATTGCAGCCTCTCGGACTGTTTGAAACAATCCAACACCACGAAAGGAAAGGTTTTCTTGAACTGAAGCATTTCAAAACACAGCTACCTAAATTGCTGCATCATTCTGTACAGTCTGACATGCTCTCCTGTGGCAAAATTAGTGTTCAAATCCAGAAACAGATACCTTTTAAAGTTCAGAGTCATGTGAGTATCATGCAGATTGCAATAATTGAACATGGCCGGGTTTTTAGCTCCATAGTCTTATTTGTTAGTTTGAAAAGCTAGCACTATCTAACCAGATTTTTCAACTGTGGAAGTAGTTAACACGTGTCAGGTAAAGCCGGTGTTTTGACAAAGCTCGCATCTGTCGTAATGCCAGCATCTAAATCCTAAATCCACAGTCGCTCCACAGTCGCTCCATGTTGTAGATTTTGCTTTTTCGCTCCTCTGATGCCGTGATGAAGAGAATGTGCCATGAAATGCTATTCAGAACGTCTTTGCCATTAGATTCAGCTGCGGCTTTGAAGAAGGCCATCGTATCCCTTCTTGTCACGCAGGTGACACTAACCAATGCTCAACACTGGCTGAGAAAGCCGGTTGCTCCGCCGATTCGTAAGTGAGTAGTCCTTTTATTAAAGTACCAAAACCTGGATAGTTCTACTCTTCGATTTGTTTATACGTTGGATGGTATTTGATATTAGAGCATTATTAATCAATGTTGCAATGTCAGTGTCAATGTAAGCTGAGTCATCGTCCTTCAGCAACCTCCCTTTAATCAGGAGTAAACTTTTGGCAACGAGAAGAAATAAATGTTGGTGTTCGACATTTATTTGAATTTCAGAATTTACATTGTTGAGATTAGTGCCAATAATAGTTATATGTGTGGTAGGTGTAAGATTCAGTGGAAGAAATGTACACCAAAGGTTCGTTGATTTTTAAGCTATCTTCTACTAATTTTTTGTGCCTTTTTATAGATATGATGAAAGCTTTGTTTCTAGGCGTCAAACCGTAGCTTTTTTTTAGAGTTAAAATTAAGAAAGAATCCTTTCCCTTTTTCCCCAAGTACGAGCATATTACCTTTTTTATTTTTAGATCTCAATTGAAGTCGCACGGTGAGTGTCCCTCCATTTAAATCCAACGGATTGTTGGTCTGGGATGTGAGCCACACTTTTATTAATAAACAAAAACGGAACGTTAAATGTTTAGAGTAAGGATCTAAAAGTCATAACCTAGAAGGAACACGGACAAGCTTTGACAGTCAGGGTCTAGGTGTAAAATTTTGTCAGTAAGAGGCTGGAAAGCATTAGACCCTTACTACCCGATGGTTAGCTTAGTTCTAGTCTCTTCGGAATGAACGTGTGTGTGAACGGTTGTTGCATGTTTTCTTTGTTCTTAGAATATTGTTATGGAACTTTAATAACACAATTTTCTTGTGAAGTTTGGCATTTTGTCTTTTGATGCTTTAGAATTTTTTATTATATGTCGTAGATTTATGGTAGAGGATTACCATAATGCTCTCTGCTACGAATATGCTGGCATGTTACTAAATTGAAAAATAATTTCAACGTAAAGCAAAGCAGGAAACGTATGACCATACTACCACTTGATCATCACATGGGTCATTGTAGGAGGATTTCCAGTTTTTCGTCAAAATGTATTTATTGCTGACCACTGGGTAGTAAGGGTCTAATGCTTTCCAGCCTTTTACTGACAAAATTTTACACCTAGACCCTGACTGTCAAAGCTTGTCCATGTTCCTTCTAGGTTATGACTTTTAGATCCTTACTCTAAACATTTAACGTTCCGTTTTTGTTTATTAATTCGTGTTACTTTTAGAATTGCAGCTAAACTGTAAAACAGTGCAGTTGACGGTCAAAGCTGATAGTTTAACACAAGAGACCCTAGGCTAACTCTTACTAATCTGGCTATCGCCAATGGTAACAATAGAAACAAATCCTTTAATCTTCAGTCTATGTCTTGCAGCTGGCGTTTGCTAATTGGTATTGTTGAATAATAACAATGTTTAAAACAATGTAAAACAATCAATCTGGTGGTTTAGAGCTCCGTAACCCCTGAACCACTTGACCAATTAGAAAAGGTCTTATAAAAAGGGCACATCTACAGAGCAATACCTGTAAAATGAGCTAAGAACCAGCTTTATAGGACAAATGGTTTGACCTGTAGAGAGGACAGACGAAAGTACCCCCAGAACAACAACAACAAGAAGCAGAACAAGAAGTTGTCTATTTGGCCCCTGTCTGCATCTCGGGTTTGGCTGGACCGAATTTCACAATTTTTGGACTGTAGCTAGGCCTTTACTAGTCAAGGCTAGATTCCAAATTTGGTTTAACTATGTTTACTTTTGACGGAGTTATAAGCTCTCAAAGTTGAGAGTTTAACACAGAGGTCCTAGGTCGACCCTTACTAACACTGGCTATCGCCAGTGTTAATACTTCTGATTTATTGGCAGTAACTGGGAGGTAAATTACATGATGAATGGACTCTATGATGTTGAAACTGGGAGGTGAATTCGGATAAATAAATATAAAGTGAGCTGAGTGTCCTGTTTGGATAAGAATTGCCTATTTTATCAATGTGCACAAAAATTGTATTGATGCTCATAATGTCGACGTTATGTTGACAATCTCCACTTCTTACCCAAAATTCAAATTCAAACCCCAAGACTTGAGCCTAGCTCTTCTCACCCATAAAGGATATCCCATAGTTCGGATTGGTAATTATCAAGGCTGTTCTTGAAGTGTGTAGACTTGGAAGAATTGAAATGGTTTCCTTGCTGCTGCCACTTCACATATATCGAAGAGAAATTTATTCAAATCATCGATTTCGTAAGCCCAGGGAGTAATTGCAGCTTGTGCCAGGAAGCACCAGCATCTGTGGTGTAGTTAATTTCATTATGTTTGGTGTAATGTTGTGTATGCTTAAATACGTGTATACATTAAGCAGTACCAATTCGTAACATTTTTCAGAGTCCAAATGAATGATCGTGTTTAGTTTAATTTTCAAGTTAGAGTCTTTGCCAGTGAGAATAACTGAATCGGAATCCTTGACGTTATCTTTTTTACTAATTTTGTTCCCTCTAAATCTAAAATTAATTAAAATTGACCTTAAAATCTTTAGTCAAGGTCATTTTACATGGAATTGGCATTGCCATTAGCTTATTTTACGTGTAATGACCTTTAAATTTTCAGTCCATATAATTTTTTATTGGCATAACCTTTATATTTGTAATAAAAGTTAATTTGAATAATTACCTTATTTAACTGACCTTACCTAATGTCTGGTAAACCCTACAATTCAAAAAAGGTATCGGAAAGCACAATACCATCCTTTCAACCCACCCACCCTTCCCCCAAATTTGTTTTACAGTTTCAGTCATCAAAGAGAATTTGCACCCACCCTTTCCCCACCCCCTATTGGCCCCCATACTGTTACAAATTTGTCATTTCTGTGCTCCAGAGGATTTGACAGCACTCAAGAGTTGGTGCTATGTGAGAGCTCAAAAAGCATTTGCATTACCCTTAGTTTTGGGACCCCCAAAACCGATGTTGCTAATTCATCATTTTTACACTTTGAAGCATTTCAAACTTCACACAATATTATATCCCATAACGCATTTGCATGACCCCCCAAATTTTGGACATCCCTTGATGCTGCTAATTTGTCACTTTCACGCTCGGAAGGAATCAAGAGCTCGCTTAATGTGAGAGTGCATGAAGCATTTGCATGCCCCCCTCCCCAATTTGGGACCCCACAATAACGTTGTTAATTCCCAACTTTCACCCTCTGAAACATTTGAGATACTTCTCCAAGCTCATAATGCATTTACAGGAACTCCCTATTTTGTTCCCCCTGTGGGCTGGGGGTAGAATAAGCCCACCGTACCCCTGCGTGTCGTAGGAGGCGACTAAAAGGGAACCCAAGATCACGGTTTGCTAGTGTGCCAAGGGTCTGCGTGGCGGAGGGTTTTTTGTCCGTCTTGAACACTAGCAACCTCAACACTACGGTTTGCGAGTGCGCCTACGGTGTGTATGGCGGGCAGGTTTAACACCCGTCGCAAGCACTAGTCCGAAAGAGGTGAAGGAACATCCAGACAAACCGGGCCAGGGGTGGCTGCTTAGAGGATGTTTGGCGGTTTGAATCCCCTTTTGGGTTTGATTCCGATTTGCCCATTCTGGCCACTGGGCTTTTCATCCTCATCCCCCAGCATGTTGGCCGTGTGCTGCAACCTAGTAATCCGTGGAGGCGGAGATCCTGGCTTTCGGGCTTTGGCTCCTTATTCCGGAGGACGGGTGGCCTGGGCGAGCCGGCCTAAGGTCAATCGGCTATGACCTTTCGGGTTCTGTCGTTGTGGGGAGGCGGCTTGTGCTGTATCCATCTGCATCACGGACCCGAACTGTTTGGGTTATCGAGGGAGGTGGTGTGTACGGCTTCCTTGGTGGCCTCGCCTCTCGGCATGCTTAGGCTGCCACCTCACCGAGATAGACGGCGGTGTTAGCTTCCTGGTGCAGGGCCCTGGATATGCGGCTTCCGGCCCTGCATCACCCGAGTGCCGCGCGGGGTTTTCTTTTCTGGGGGGGCGCACCGCCGCGACTTGTTTTTGCTCTACATGGCAACTACTTCCCCCCCCCCCAAAATTCTTCCCCTCCTCGCCGCACTAGCAAGCGCCAGAGGAGGGAACCCGAGATGGTTGTGCCTGGTGCCCAGTTACTAAGCTTTCGTAAGAGTCGGGACCAGGTCCCGAAGTTCCTGGTGGTGACAGGCGAGGGCCGAGATGTTACACAACTCGGTCCGTTCGCTGTCCACAAAGCACTGAAAGGGATCTGTGGTTCGGATCCGAAGAGTGTCTCTCGGCTCCGTGCTGGGGGATACCTTGTGGAAGTTGCAGACGATGGTCAGGCGAAGAGGCTTTTAAAAGCGAGTGCGCTGGGGTCATGCCCAGTGCATGTCGAGCCGCATCGTACTTTGAACAGCAGCAAGGGGGTCGTGACATGCTTTGATTTGAGGGGTCTCGGTGATGATGCCATCCTGGACGAACTCAAGTCACAGGGTGTTACGGCTGTGAGGCGTTTGACACGGAAAGGCGAAAATGGTGCCCAGCCAACTGACACCTTTTTCCTGACCTTTGATACGCCAGTTGCACCGCAGCACATTACTGCCGGTTACCTGCGCTTGAAGGTCAGGAGTTACGTTCCGAATCCGATGCGGTGTTTCCGCTGTCAACGTTTCGGTCATACCAGCGGCTCGTGTAAAGGTAGGCCTACCTGTGTTTCCTGTGCTCAGGCGCCTTATGGCCTTATGGCCTTATGGCGCCTCATGGCGCCTTAGGCCCATGAAGGCGCTGACTGTGCTGGCCCGAAGCAGTGCGTCAACTGCAGTGGTCAGCACCAAGCCTCTTCACGGGACTGTCGTGTTTATGCTGAGGAACGTCGAGTGCAGGAACTAAAGGTGAAGGACGGGCTTTCCTACTCGGAGGCCCGAAAGAAAGCCAAGCTATCGGCACCGGCAATGACTCGTTCTTTTGCGCAGGTGTGCGGTGCGCTAACGCCTGGCCCAGTTAGTGACTCTGCTGATTTGGCAGATTTACGCTCTGAGCTCAGGTCTTTGACGATGACGGTGGGCAAGCTTATTACTTTGTTGACCCAGCAACATCCATCTCTGCAGGGTCTTTTGGGTCCTTCGGACCCGGTTGCTGCCTTGCCGTCGACATCTGCCCAGCCTGCAAATGCTTCTGCTCCTGCTGCTGTTCCTGCTGCTGTAACTGTCCCCAAGCAGGATGGGGCTTCAGCTAAGCCTCCGCCTGCCCGGAGTGAACCACAGAAAAAGTTGAAGAAAAAGGCTCCTGCTGGTAAGGCCTCATCACCACCCGTGTGGACGTCGCCACCAGGAGAGAAAGTGAAACTGTCGTTGAACGGCCAGCTTGCTGAGGGGTCCGTTGTGTCCCCTCAACATCTTGATACTACTTTGCCCATGGAACAGGGAGAGATTTCCTGTTCCAATTCTCCAGAACTTTATCCTCCTTCCGAGGACAACTTCGTTCTGAACCTCACTCCATCTTTTGATTCGGGTGAGGATTCGGATGTTTTCGGATCGCCCAGAGGAGGAGTTGAGGAGAATAATTCAGTCTTCAGCCCGCCCTAATGCCTGCACATGCCATCGTTCAGTGGAACTGCCAAAGTTATCGGACCCATGCCGAAGAGCTGCGGCTGCTTTTGTCGCATTGGCGACCTCTGTGCTGATGTCTACAGGAAACCTGCTTTAAGGCGTCAGATAATCCGGTTGTTCGAGGTTATTCTGTCTACCGTCTGGATGCTGACCCTGTGCCACGTGCACATGGTGGCGTTGCAGTGCTGGTTCAACACTCTCAGCCGCATGCCAGTGTGTCTCTGCACACTAGGCTTCAGGCGGTAGCAGTTCGTGTTTCTTTCCATTTGGATATTACTGTCTGTTCGCTTTATTTGCCACCGGATGAGGTCTTTGGGGTTGGTGACCTGGAGGACCTGGTCCGCCAGCTTCCTGCCCCTTTTCTGTTGCTGGGCGACTTTAACAGCCACCATGTCCAGTGGGGGGGACCTCATACAGACAACAAAGGGAGGATCCTTGAGGAGTGGATGCGGAGGGGGTCCGTTTGCATCCTGAACGATGGAGCCATGACACACTGTAACTTGGCAACGGGCAATTGGTCAGCGGTGGACTTAGCCTTTTGCTCGCTGGCCATCCCGGTTCACTTCACTTGGGCTGTCACTGCCGATCTGCATGGAAGCGATCACCTCCCCATTGTGTTGTCCACAACACAAGGGGGTTCTGTGGCTTCCAGGCCAGCCCGGTGGGCGCTTAAGCGTGCTGAATGGTCAGCCTTTGCTGAGGCTGCTGTGTTTCAGCGTGCGGTTGAGGACTTTTCTGATGTGGATGAACTTTAAACTCATTTCACTGATGTGGTCCTTGCTGCTGCTCATGCTACTATCCCGCGTACGTCCACACAGCCGCGGCGGGTTCCTGTTCCGTGGTGGAAGCCTGCTTGCGGGCAGGCCATTCAGGCCCGCCGGCGAGCGTTACGTGCATTCACGGTCAGCCCGACTACTGGCAACTTTGTAGCGTTTAAGCGCTGTCGTGCCCGTGCCAGGTATGTCATCCGTGCTTCGTGGACAGTTTATGTTTCGTCGATCACGCGCTCCACGCCTGCTCAGCAGGTGTGGCGGAAGGTGCGCCAGATCTCGGGGAGGAGCGTGCTTCCCCCGGTTTCACAGCTGAAGGTGGCGAATACCGTGGTCTCTTCTGTGCCAGATATCGCCAATTGTCTTGCGTCTGCATTTGCGCGGGTCTCGAGTGATGACCATTATGATCCTGGTTTCCTCGGGATTAAGCGTAGAGAAGAGGCTCGCTTTCTTGACTTTCGCTCCGATGGGCTAGAGGAGTACAATTTACCATTTACCTGGCAGGAATTTGTTTCAGCTTTGTCCATGTCGCATGACTCCGCCCCGGGGCCTGATGATGTTCACTATCAACTGTTGAAACATCTGACCCTTGCCTCCCAGCAGTTCTTGCTGGGGATGTTCAACCGTGTGTGGGCAGAGGGCTCTATTCCAGCAGCGTGGAAGACAGCAGTGGTCATCCCGATTGTAAAACCTGGCAAAGACCCTACTTCTCCTTCAAGTTATCGCCCAATCGCTCTGACTAGCTGTGTCTGTAAACTTATGGTACGGATGGTCAGTGAGCGGTTGGTGTGGGTGTTGGAATCACGGGGATTCTTATCTGTGTCCCAGTGTGGCTTTCGACGGTTTCGGTCAACTATCGATCATCTAGTTGCCCTTGAATCAGATGTGAGGGAGGCTTTTCGCCTGCGTCATCATCTGGTTCAGGTTTTCTTTGACTTGGAGAAGGCGTATGATACGACGTGGCGTTATGGGATTCTCCGTAATCTCTATAACTATGGCTTGAGGGGACAGATGCCACTGTTGCTTTCTGCTTACCTCTCAGGCCGTTCTTTCCGCGTTCGTGTCGGGGCGACTCTTTCCCGCCCGTTTGTCTTGGAGAATGGTGTGCCTCAAGGTGGTGTTCTTAGTGTC
>JAHWFP010271139.1:3601-14361 GCA_023313725.1 Lithobius niger
GTAATTTGCTTGAGTGTCAACTATTACACAAGACTTCTCAAAATGTTCTAGAAATAACCTTTCCTTCTTTTTGTGTAATTTGCTTGAGTAGCAACTATTACACAAGACTTCTCAAAATGGTTTAGAAATAACCTTTCCTTCTTTTTGTGTAATTTGCTTGAGTGGTAACTATTACACAAGACTTCTCAAAATGTTTTAGAAATAACCTTTCCTTTTTGTGTGTGTGATTTGCTAGAGTGGCAACTATTACACAAGACTTCTCGAAATATTTTAGAAATAACCTTTCCATCTTTTGTGTAATTTGCTTGAGTGGCAACTATTGCACAAGACTTTTCAAAATGTTTTAGAAGTAACCTTTCCTTTTTGTGTGTGGGATTTGCTAGAGTGGCAACTATTACACAAGACCTCACAAAATGTTTTAGAAATAACCTTTTCTTCTTTTTATGTAGTTTGCTTGAGTGGCAACTATTACACGACTTCTCAAAATGTCGACGCGCCATTAAGCCTCAATCCCCCCCCCCCCTCTCAAAATGTTTTAGAAATAACCCTACCTTTTTTGTGTGTAATTAGCTTGAGTGTCTTATAACACAAGACTTCTCAAAATATTTTAGAAATTACCTTTCCAACTTTTTGTGTAATTTGCTTGGGTGGTAACTATTTCACAAGACTTCTCAAAATTTCTTAGAAACAATCTTTCCTTCCTTTTGTGTAATTTGCTTGAGTTGCAACTATTACACAAGACTTCACTAAATGTTATAGAAATAACCATACTTTTTTTGTGTAATCAGCTTGAGTGGCAAATATTAGACAAGTCTTCTCAAAATGTTTTAGAAATAACCTTTCCTTCTTTTTGTGTAATTTGCTAGTGTGGCAACTATTTCACAAGACTTCTCAAAATGTTTTAGAAACAATCTTTCCTTCCTTTTGTGTAATTTGCTTGAGTGGCAACTATTACACAAGACTTCACAAAATGTTTTAGAAATAACCTTTTCTTCTTTTTGTGTAGTTGAGTGGCAACTATTACACGCCTTCTCAAAACGTTTTAGAAATAACCATACTTTTTTTTATGTAATCAGCTTGAATGGCAACTATTACTCGAGACTTCTTAAAATGTTGTAGAAATAACCTTTCCTTCTTTTTGTGTAATTTGCTTGATTGGCAACTATTACACAAGACTTCTCAAAATGTTTTAGAAATAATCTTTCCTTCTTTTTGTGTAATTTGCTTGAGTGGCAACTATTACACAAGACTTCAGAAAATGTTTTAGAAATAACCTTTTTTTCTTTTTGTGTAGTTTGCTTGAGTGGCAACTATTACACTACTTCTCAAAATGGTGCAGTATGGTTACAAATAACCATACTTTTTAATTGCCGACGAAAATATATATATTTTTTAATAGCGTTTCCTCCTTCAGAACTCAATTAATTCTCTAGAAGCCTTGGAGCTTTCATCCCAACCGGACTTTTACCTTCTGCGCAGGTTCGGGCCGTCTATATAACACGGCGCAACTGTCTTTTCGGCATCATTTCTCCGAGGGTGCTCTTACCGCTTATAATACAAGTACATTGTTGTAAGGATGCTCACTGTTTGTTTACAATTCCAATAATTTGACAATATATGTATGAAAATATATTTTTTCATTAATCTGAAACTAATTTGCGCACTCATAAAAGATAAAAAATTCGATAGCAAGGAAGCAATGTAGTGCACTGCAGGGCAGCAAGAGACATGCTGGTAGCTGCAAGGAGCAAAGCTGAGAGAGCCTGGTTGTCAAGAGGTTAAAACTCGAAAACGGCTCGCTGCTTCAGGTGTCCCCTCTTACTAACAACTGCTACTCCGTAGGAATCCCTCAGAGGCACCTTATTGCCGCACCCACCATTAATTGAGTTTCAAAAGGGTTAACCACTCCAGAAAAATATCCGCAAAAGCCCCCTGTTGTTCCGAACTTTAAAAATCTGGCCGTTATTCTCTTTCAATCGGAATTAAAAAAAAAAAGGACTCCACAGTGACGCATTCAGACCGTTATTCTCGCATCCAATTGTAGACTGTAAAAAGGACGCTGCTGACATCACCCGACGACTTCCCCAATCGTAGCCCTATAAAGTGACGCTATGAGACCCCCTGCAGCTCGTAGGTCTTGAGCCTATTAAAGACATCTCGTATGCTATTCCAGATAGCTCGCTTCGCCAGTAAGCACGATCTGAAATAGCACTCAGAAGTTTGGAGAGACTTTCGTTCATATTTTAAGTACAGTGCAAAGCCGCAGTTTCATACCTGTATGATGGAGCCATGTCAAGCACTGCCGGAGCGTCAATCTCTTTTTGAAGGTGTAGAGGAAGATGACAGCCCTATTGAGAGTTCGCACTCAGATCCGGAGTTATCCAAAAAGTACAAGGCGTCGGACTTTCTAAACAAAACGATACGCCCAGACTTTGATGTTTCAACCAGTCGAGAGTACTATCGACCTTTCTACTCCTGAAACTCCACTACCTGACATAGAGGCCCACACACCTAGGACATCTACCCCGAGTTCAAGCGGCAACAATGACGGGTCGTGGATTTATGCAGAAACTCTGAAAAAAAAGAAAACACACAACAAAGATCTCAACCGCTTAGGCCTTGCTCCTAAAAAGAAGGTAGTGAAACATGTCTACCATTACACCAACGATGAACCTGTAGTGCCACACCAAAAGTAATGCGTGCATGTCATGTGTCCCACGGATCTATACAAACCAGATCCGAAGGAATTCATAGTGATTTCCCCTCCCGGACTATTTGTGCAGGTTAAATCCTTCAAACGTGAAACGTACGTCTGCATTCGACAGTACAATTTCAGCCAGGTTGAATTAAAGTGGATACCTTCGCGCGTCGGAATGAACTTGACTTACGGGGAATGGGTGAAACTATGCAGCCCTCGCATGCAGCTTTTAATCGACAGCGCCATAGAGCAAGAAGTCACAAACCGTCAGCCCGCACGCAATTATACCATAGAAGAGCTTGCAAACCCTGCAAGTTGCCCTACTTAACATTGCTGACGGAATCGTCATGCACCGGCACGAGATAAGCGCCAATAAACGTGTCTGTATATCCAGATATTATTCCGACACCAACGAAGTGCAAGTTAGCCTACTTCAGTTTCAGCCTTCGGGCTTGGACGAAGTGCTGATGCAGCGCATGAAAGGGGGTCCAGAATTTCTAAATTGTCAACAAAAGCTGGAGCCAGTCGCATTCTATTTGAACGATAACAACATAACCCGCATCTCGCCATTGTTGATGAATGAAGTGGTCACGTTCGTAAATTTCTTCTAATGTTAGGTCTGAAAACAATGCTTTTTGATGTCTGTTTGTAGGCCGGCATTTTTTGCAGGCATGCCAAAGGCACCCGGCGAATTCCCATACAGTTGCTGGGCTTGTGGAGGTGGGGGGCGAGTACCCGTCACAATAATGGTCTGCTTTTTTAAGTTCGCCAAATGTTATGTTAGGTTGTGATTCCTCCCAATGTAGCCATTGTAATCCTTCTTTCAAAAAATTTTTGGCAGTCTTCCCGTAGTCTGCAGGAATGAAACCCAGGGTGTTTGGCTCTAAATGGTGTATTCTATACCTGCGCATAACACATTTTGTGAGGCCGCACTTGCGATCTTCAACAGAAGCCCTGTATTGTTTCAAACAGACCCTGCATTGATTATATTGCGCACACGTTGACTCAGTGTTCGGGGGGAACGACGGCCTAAGTAACTCGCGGAACCTTCGGGACCTCTCAAACATCTCTCTGAGGGGGGGGGGGGTGGTAGTAGGTGAGCAGAAGGTCCCTTTCTTTCTAAATACCATACACTGCTTCTTGCAACAATGCCTACTTTCGTTGTCATACACCACGTTGCAGTCCATACAGTAGAAATGTCTGCCGAGCACCGTGTTCAGTTTCTTGCAGTAGGCGTAATGGTTTTCAAACAAGATGATATTTGCAATTTTGTCGTGCTTTTGCTCACCGGTAAAAATTGGACACAATCCACCATATTGAAAACTAAACACGAAGTTAAATTTTTTCAGTCATGTGATCCAGAAGTTTTTGGAATTTGTCAATGTGTGTGATTGTACAAGCCGTCCTTAATGCTACGCCTGCCTTCTAGTGTAGGTACCTAATAGCTGCTTTGATCGCTTCTCTTTTCCTGTCGTCTCCTGAAGGGAATTTTCATAGACTGTGATAGATGCGACTGGGCTTCGAGATGGCTTTGCGCTAGTACAATCGCTTGACCTAGACAGTTACCTCCCCCGACGTCTGGACGTAAAACGCAATTCCGTTTACTTTATAAATATTTCCACGAATCGGTAACACCTCCCAGCTTAGTGTTTCCTGCGGGAAGCCTAACTCTGGTGTTTTTTTTTTTATTTAATTCCTGTTTCTTGATTTAAATTGCGCTTGGATTGCTGTACTAGTTCGATTTTGTGTAACAGGTGTCCGATGTGATACGTTGAATAGTGCCTAAATGGGACAAAGATTGAGCGTTCCAATTCATCAATTCGACATGTTCATCATGTCGAGCCGCATCGTACTTTGAACAGCAGCAAGGGGGTCGTGACATGCTTTGATTTGAGGGGTCTCAGTGATGATGCCATCCTGGACGAACTCAGGTCACAGGGTGTTACGGCTGTGAGGCGTTTGACACGGAAAGGCGAGAATGGTGCCCAGCCAACTGACACCTTTTTCCTGACCTTTGATACGCCAGTTGCACCGCAGCATATTACTGCCGGTTACCTACGATTGAAGGTCAGGAGTTACGTTCCGAATCCGATGCGGTGTTTCCGCTGTCAACGCTTCGGCCATACCAGCGGCTCGTGTAAAGGTAGGCCTACCTGTGTTTCCTGTGCTCAGGCAGCCCATGAGGGCGCTGACTGTGCTGGCCCGAAGCAGTGTGTCAACTGCGGTGGTCAGCACCAAGCCTCTTCACGGGACTGTCGTGTTTATGTTGAGGAACGCCGAGTGCAGGAACTAAAGGTGAAGGACGGGCTTTCCTACTCGGAGGCCCGAAAGAAAGCCAAGCTATCGGCACCGTCAATGACTCGTTCTTTTGCGCAGGTGTGCAGTGCGCCAACTCCTGGCCCAGTTAGTGAGTCTGCTGATTTGGCAGATTTACGCGCTGAGCTCAGGTCTTTGACGAGGACGGTGGGCAAGCTTATTACTTTGTTGACCCAGCAACATCCATCTCTGCAGGGTCTTTTGGGTCCTTCGGACCCAGTTGCTGCCTTGCCGTCTACATCTGCCCAGCCTGCAAATGCTTCTAGCTCCTGCTCCTGCTGCTGTTTCTGCTGCTTCATCTGTTCCCAGGCAGGTTAAAGCTTCAGCGAAGCCTCCGCCTGCCCGGAGTGAACCACAGAAAACCTTGAAGAAGAAGGCTCCTGCTGGTAAAGCCTCAACACCACCCGTGAGGACGTCGCCACCAGGAGATAAGGTGAAACGGTCGTTGAACGGCCAGCTTGCTGAGGGGTCCGTTGTGTCCCCTCAACATCTTGATGATACTTTGCCCATGGAGCAGGGAGAGATTTCCTGTTCCAATTCTCCGGAACTTTTTCCTCCTTCCGAGGACAATTTCGTTCTGAACCTCACTCCATCTTTTGATTCGGGTGAGGATTCGGATGTTTTCGGATCGCCCAGAGGAGGAGTTGAGGAGAATGATTCAATCTTCAGCCCGCCCTAATGCCTGTGCATGCCATCGTTCAGTGGAACTGCCAAAGTTATCGGACCCATGCCGAAGAGCTGCGGCTGCTTTTGTCGCATTGGCGACCTCTGTGCTGCTGTCTACAGGAAACCTGCTTTAAGGCGTCAGATAATCCGGTTGTTCGAGGTTATTCTGTCTACCGTCTGGATGCTGACCCTGTGCCACGTGCACATGGTGGTGTTGCAGTGCAGGTGTGGCGGAAGGTGCGCCATACCTCGGGGAAGACTGTGCCTTCCCCGGTTTCACAGCTGAAGGTGGCGGATACCGTGATCTCTTCTGTGCCGGATATCGCCGACTGTCTTGCGTCTGCGTTTGCGCAGGTCTCGAGTGATAACCATTATGATCCTGGTTTCCTCAGAATAAAGCGTAGTGAAGAGGCTCACCCTCTAGACGGGCTAGAGGAGTACAATTTACCGTTCACCAGGCAGGAATTTGTTTCCGCTTTGTCCAAGTCGCATGACTCCGCCCCAGGGCCTGATGATGTTCACTATCAGCTGTTGAAACATCTGCCTCTTGCCTCCCAGCAGTTCTTGCTGGAGATGTTCAACCGTGTGTGGGCAGAAGGCTCTGTTCCGGCAGCGTGGAGGACAGCAGTGGTCATCCCGATAGTGAAACCGGGCATACCCTACTGCTCCTTCCAGTTATCGCCCAATCGCTTTGACTAGCTGTGTCTGTAAACTTATGGAACGGATGGTTGGTGAGAGGTTGGTCTGGGTGCTGGAATCACGGGGATTCTTATCTGCGTCCCAGTGCGGCTTTCGACGGTTTCGGTCAACCATCGATCATCTGGTTGCCCTTGAATCGGATGTGAGGGAGGCTTTTCGCCTGCGTCAACATCTGGTTCAGGTTTTCTTTGACTTGGAGAAGGCGTATGATACGACGTGGCGTTATGGGATTCTCCGTAATCTCTATAACTATGGCTTGAGGGGACAGATGCCACTGTTGCTTTCTGCTTACCTCTCAGGCTGTTCTTTTCGCGTTCGTGTCGGGGCGACTCTTTCCCGCCCCTTTGTCTTGGAGAATGGTGTGCCTCAGGGAGGTGTTCTTAGTGTCATCTTGTTTGCTATAGGGATCAACCCTATTGCTCAGCAAGCTGCTGTTCCCCAGTCATTGTTTGTCGATGACTTCGGCCTGCGCTTTCGGGCAGCTCGCATGCAGACCTGCGAGCGGCAGCTACAGCTGGCAATTAACAAAGTCCAGACCTGGGCGGTAAGTAATGGTTTCTGGTTTTCTCCGGACAAGACTGTGTGCATCCACTTTTGCCGCCAACGAACGCTGCACCCGGATCCTTGCCTGTACTTGGGACAGGCACAAATTCCTGTTGTCCCACAGGCACGTTTCCTGGGCCTGGTGTTCGATTCCAGGTTGTCTTGGCTTCCACACTTACGTCAGCTTAAAGACAAGGCTTTGCAGGCGCTTAACATCTTACGGGTTCTGTCAGGCACTTCATGGGGTGCCGATCGCGCTGCCATGTTGCGCCTCTACCGAGCCCTTGTCCGCAGCAAACTTGATTATGCGTGTATGGTCTATGATTCGGCTAGTGACTCCACTCTCCAGATGTTGGACACTGTGCATCACAGTGGCCTGCGTGTGGCGACTGGGGCATTTCGAACTTCTCCAGTTGTCAGCCTCTATGCTGAGGCCTCGGAGCCACCTTTGGCCATTCGTCGGCGACAGCTTGCCATTCAGTATGCTGTGCGTTTACGTGCTGTGCAATCCAGTCCTGCTTGGTCCATGGTTTTTGGGCCAGACTTGCGAGTCGGTAGACGCAGGGTGGGTAAGGGTGATTTCCGCGATAGGCTCCAGCAGTCCTGTCAGGAAATAGCCTTTGAAATGCCCTGCGTCTTGAGGCTTGGGAGAATGCCAGTTGCCCCTTGGCTTGTGCCAGGTGGCAGTTTCATTTTTGCTCTGGCGTCCCTCCCGAAGGGTTCCACTCTGCCAGCAAGGTACTTACAGGAGTTCCGGCGGCTGTGTTCTCAGTACGCCGGTTATCAGCGCCTGTTTACTGATGGGTCGAAGTCAGACGTTGGCGTGGCGTGTGCTTGTGTGTGTAAGGGAGTAACAGTTGCCCATCGCCTTCCATCAGGCTATTCTGTGTTCTCTGCAGAGCTTTTGGCTCTTGGTTTGGCAGTGGAATGGATCCTTGACCTTCAGGGCACGCATTTCATTATCTTTAGTGATTCCATGAGTGCCCTGGAGTCCTTGGCGAATTACAATCCTCGGAACCCCTTGACACAACGTGTCCAAGCTTTGCTTTCCCGCTTGCCTGGCCAGCGGAAAATCGTGCTTTTTTTGCTGGATCCCGGGCCATGTTGGGATAGCAGGGAATGAACAAGCTGATTCTGCTGCGAAAGGGGCCCTTTCTGGCCCTCTCGGTAGGGATCTCAGCCTTGTTCCCTCAGATGCCTTTCCAACTCTGCGTCTGAGGTTACACGCTTTTTGGCAAACCTTGTGGGACAGACAGGACGGTAACAAATTACGGGCCATTAAAGGGACTGTCGAGGAGTGGCACTCGGCGTGTCGCCGTAGTCGCCGTGAGGAGGTTGTGTTGGCCCGTTTGCGAATTGGTCACACCCGACTTACTCACTGTTTCGTTTTGCTGGGGGTTGACCTTCCTGAATGTTATTTGTGTCGACGGCCACTTACGGTCCGGCACTTACTTGTTGATTGTCGCCAACTTGATGGTGTTCGTCGTCGTTTCCATCTTCCGCATGACATTGCGCGTCAGTTGGGCGATAAGTCTGTCCTCCTGTCCGGTGTTTTTCAATTTTTGCAGGAGGTACAGATGTATGACAAGATTTAGATTACGGGTTTGAATGACATCTCTGTAATGTGTGGTGCAGTGGCAACCCGGACCACTGCACTGTGACTGAGGTTGGCGCTAATGACCAAGTTGTCGACGCGCCATTAAGCCTCAATCCCCCCCCCCCACCACGATGTTGAGGGGACGCAATGGACCCCTCAGCAAGCTGGCCGTTCAACGACCGTTTCACCGTCTCTCCCGGTGGCGTCGTCCTCACGGGTGGTGTTGAGGCCTTACCAGCAGGAGCCTTCTTCTTCGACGTCTTCTGGGCGCACTCCGGGCAGGCGGAGGCTTAGACGAAGCCTTAACCTGCCTGGGAACAGTTAGAGCATCAGGAACAGTAACAGGAGCAGAAGCATCTGCAGGCTGAGCAGATGTCGACGGCACGGCAGCAACCGGGTCCGAAGGACCCAAAAGACCCTGCAAAGATGGATGTTGCTGGGTCAACAAAGTAACAAGCATGCCGACCGTCCTCGTCAAAGACCTGAGCTCAGCTCGCAAATCCGCCAAATCAGCAGACTCACTAACTGGGCCAGGCAATGGCGCACTGCACACCTGCGCAAAAGATCGTGTTATCGTCGGCGCCGATAGTTTGGCTCTCTTATATAATATAATAATAATAATAATAATATAACTTTCTCCACCAAGGGTGGACGGAGACGGCAGGGTGGTGAGCCTCTTACACCGTTCCGGGTGAGAAATTGGGGCAGATCAGGGCAGTGGACGTCTGAGAAAACGTTGGAGGGGTTCCTTCATAAGCATTCGACGAAAAGATGGGATAGAACTAGCATTTACAGTTTACCTACGAAGAGCATCCCAGACAGGAACCACTCGTACAGAAAAAAAATGCCTACGGCAATCTGTGCGACACGCTGGAACAGCCAATTTCCAATTATGTCCTCTAGTTACATTTAAGCCAGGGGCAAAATCAAAAAACGGAAGATCAACATCGATGAGGTTATGCAAAATCCGAAAAACTAAAACAAGGTCGAACCTCAATCTGCGCAACTCCAATAACTCAAGACCCAGCCTCTCGAGGCGCATCTCATAAGGAAAGTCGCGTAAACCTGGGAGGCACTTAGTGAAGCGTCTCTGTACAGCTTCCACAGCATCGATGTCCTGCAACAAATATGGCGACCAAACAGGGGTAGCGTACTCCAAGACTGGCCGCACAAAAACCTTAAATGCCCACGCCAAAGTCGTACAACTGCCAGAAGTGAAGCACCTTTTAATTAAAGCAGATCGGCGATAAGCCGAGGTGCACACCTTTTGGCAATGGACTGAGGATTTTAAGTTTCCAGAGAACCAAACTCCCAAGTCTCGCACTTCCTCAACTTGGGGAAGAGGCATCTGTTTAAGTATGTAATGGGCGCAAGGATTCATGTTTCCGACATGGAAAGAATGGCATTTTGCGATAGGGAGCTGCCAGCGGTCTGACCATTAACCAACATATCGGATCTGTGAGTCAAGATCCTGGGATTTACTCCCAGTCAGGTTCTCTCCACCGACCTTTAGGTCATCAGCGAATTTGAAGCCAAAAATATTTGGGTTATCAAAAATTAAATCATTAATGTAGATCACAAACAGGAGAGGCCCCAGAACCGAACCCTGGGGAACTCCACATGGAATAGTAATCCAAGAAGAGAAACAGTTGTCAATTCGTACCCGCTGGGACCTGTTTCGAAGGAAGGCTGAAATCCAGTCTTTAATCTTACCAGAAATACCACAACAGTCAATCTTGAAGAGAAGCTTACTGTGGATAACTGATTCGAAGGCTTTTTTAAAATCGAAATAAATTGTATCCGAAGGAGTACTAATTTCGAGGGCACTCGTCCAGCGATCAAGTACCAAAAGTAATTGATAAGTTGAAGATCTACCCGGGAGGAACCCAAATTGGTCCTGCCGAATAATGGAATGTTTCTTTAGGAAGGAGACCAGCTTATCGCGAATAATCATTTCCATAAGTTTACAAGTGACACAAGTAAGGGCAATTGGTCTGTAATTTGACCGATCAGAGGGAGAGCCCTTCTTGAAGACAGGAACCACATTAGCCTGGCTCCAGGCAGATGGCACATGACCCTGATCAAAAGAAAGTTCAAAAAGTCTAGAAAGCGGGTAACAAACTTCATTAGCAATCATCTTTAGTAGGAAAGCTGAGAAACCGTCAGGCCCACAAGATTTACTTGGTTTGAGCTTGGCTAAAGCTGCCAGAACGGTACTGCGTGAAAAATCGACTCGAGTGC
>JAHWFP010271142.1:0-47233 GCA_023313725.1 Lithobius niger
CCGGTTGCGTCCAGCCGCTAGCATCCAGAGGTAATGTACCCTGACTCAACGGTGAAGGGCGCTTCGCTTGGGAGGCAATGGAAGGTGGAAGCCGCTGCCGGTGGCAAATTGTGAAGTTTTTTTTTTTAACTATGCATCGCAAAGTTCTTGCCATTGACGGCCTTAGATATGCTGTCAAACTTTAAAAAAAAAATTACTTTATTACAAGATTTTCAAGTATTACCAGTAGCATTCATTTTATTTAAAAAAAAAATTATAAAAATTTTACAAAACATTTATTAAAAACAAATTATAAAAATTACAATTTAAAAATTATAGATTTAAATTACAAATATTATAATTTACAAAAAATCTTATAAAAAATTTTATTTAAAAACAGCAATACAAATTTTATAAACAGCTGAAAAAAGTGGGAACTGCTGGGCTAAGAGATACAGCAGAGAACAATCCATCACCAGGCTAACTCAACCAGTTACGTTATTTTAACTTGGCGTTGTCACTTCTTGAGACATATGATCTATCTTTTGTTTTAGACACACACACTGAAAAGCGGTGACAGGCGACTAAACCAATCACTGTTAGAACTGAAGCTGGGTTGACACTTAAAAACAGGTCCTTTAGAAAAGGTCACTTACCGAAAGGCTTGACTGTTGGTTGGTTACTCCATAGTAGCTAAACACCCTTCAGTTCGTTCAGTTAAATCATTACCACTCAGTAGATGGTCAGGCAATTGTGATTTTCTGAAGGTGGACGTTGAACTATCAAGCGTCTAACATCTTTCCATAGTTCCTTTTTCCACTGAAAATTCAAGTGAACCCCTTAGTTCCAGTGTGTGTGGTGTAGTTTTAAAGTTTTTACGCTGTAATGTAGTGCATATTTCCGTGACAGCTTAAAATAAATGCCAGCACTTCCACAGAAAACATATGCTGATAGGCACTGAAACAGCTAGTAATAGTTATTGGTTAGAAGCGAGCGGTTGTCGGTTTTTAACCAATGGCTACAATCATTGGCCCGGCTCGAGTATGCAAAGGTCGAGGGCGTCAGCCCGAGACATTTGCATACGAGAGCCGGGACAATGATAGTAGTCGTTGGTTAAAAATCAATAACCGTGAGATTCTAGCCAATAACTGTTTTATGCCACAGTTGGGACGTCTAGCTAATTGTTATTTTATTAAAACGTGTTTGTGTTTTGTGAAAATATCTCGATATGAATGATGGTCATTCCACTTTAGTTTATGGAGGGTGGAGTGGATGGTAGACCGACGAGTCTTTTGCGTCCGTTTGTGGGGGGAGTGGGTGGGAAGGAGACGAAGCGTCGTTTTGCCGTATTTCACGCTGCTAGCCAGCTCGCTTGTGTTTTCGAAGTTTTTCGGAGTGAGAAAACTTCGATAAGAGGCCGCAGGGATAGAATGACATTCTGGGAAGGTATGTAATTCATTTTGAGCGTTTGTAGTTTGAGAATTGTTTAAAAATACGGTATCGGTATGAATGAAGGTCATTACATTTTAGTTTGTGGAGGGAGAGGGTGGGAGTTAACGCAGAGTGAATAGCTTAGATATAGGCCTTACATATAAGAGTTCGCAGGGATGGGATTTCATTCCTTTTAAGTATTTCGTTTTGTAAGTTTTTTTGCGTTACCTTTTTTTTTTCACGCTGTATTTGGTTGTTGGTGTGTGCGTTCCTGGTCGCGTGATCCGGAAGTGTCAAAAGTGTGGGTTATTGGCAAAAGTGTGGGTTATCAGCAAAAGTGTGGGGTAACTTGATAACACTCACTTTTTGCGATGACGCACACTTCCGGTGTTTGTTAACGGGATTTAACCAACGGAAATTTAGCATGGCGTTGAGTTAGCGTGACGTCACAGCCATGGTATAAGACGGTAAAACATTTACCGCAATTCCAGCACTTGCAGTAGTGCTCAGTTGAATTGGTTACTATAATTAATGTATGTTTCTGTGAGCAGCTAAAGCACCCACCATAACATAATGATATACAACACTTATCCACTTTCAGTCTATCTATCCTGCAACCCACTGGACACGAGATAACGGGCTATTACCAGTCCTGACATTTACCTTATTCCCCTACATTGAATCACATATCAGCAATCATTTATCCATATTAATGCGTAAAAATCTTCCACCCTGACATTTATCCTCTGCTTTAAGCCGAGCAATGAGGAGAATATTTCCTGTGCTACATCGTCTTTGTCTCAAGAAGCCAGCCGAGGACTGTTAATTAAAGAAAATTTATTTAAATTGAAAATCACTTGCTTAAGAGTTAAAAAAAATATAAATAATTCTAGAACATACCCAGTGGAAGCCAGGAAGTTATCATCATGCTTGGAGGGTTTGGAAAACTCCTTCGTCAAACCCCCTCCCCCCCCCCCCCCCCCCAACTCAAAATCTGGATTGGTTCTGGGGCTGATAGATTGTGTCACAGCCGACTAGATTTCCAACTGCCCTCTCCCTAAAATTTCATCCTGCCTGGATCCACTACTGGACAAGTCTTTTGTAAGAAACGATTCAGCCCTCGTTGGCTGGGAAACTCACCACAAGAATGTACACCTTTGGGCATAAAAAATGATCGCACTGTATCGAGGTTCAAGTTGCCCGAAAACAATGCAAACTTTGTCATTGTTGTAAATGAGAACATACGTCCCTGAAGGCGGAAAGAATTCTCCATTGTTGATGCCAAAGAGTGGCATTGTTGAATGGCATTGTTTAAAGCCCCATTATAACGAAAACGATCATTTCTTATGCCCAAAGGTGCCCAGTTATATACTATTAGAGTGGCACTATCACCGATTGAAATGCGAACGAAAATACCGTGGCGCCATCTAGCGGCAATGATATTGTTAATTTTTATAGCTTGCTCCCAGGTGCACGAGGATGAACCAAATTTTTCACTCAATACTTAAGGATGTCTTGGCTTGTTTGTTTCGTTAAAAGAAATGCCGTTATGCATTCCTTCGCTTGGTGCAAGCAAGTGCTAGATGGCACTACATAGCGCTAGATGTTGTCAGATTTCGTCAGCTTTCAATCGGTGATAGTCAGAGGCGTAACTTCAAAATTGGGGCCCGGAGGCGAAGGTGCAGTGGAGGGCCCCCTTCATTAAAAAAAAAATGCCGTTCTTGGTAAACAAGGCGAGAGCCCAGGGTAGACCACCTTCCTGCATTAAAAAGATGCAGTTTTTACCACACAAGGCAACAGCTCAGTGGAGGTCCCCCCCCCCCCACTCCCCCCTAATTCGTAAAAAAAAAAATGCAGTTTTACCATACAAGGAGACAAAGAGAAAGCCCAGTGGAGGCCCCCCCATTCATCAACATTGGTGGGCCCGGAGGCGGCTGCCTCCTCTGCCTCATTGTAGTTACGCCACTGGTGATAGTGCCATTTTAATTCCACAAACTGTCTTTATACTGCCTGTCTGTATTAGAGAAATGAACTGGAAACTGCGAAGGGTTAACAGTTGAACCATTGATGTATTGTAACAAACTGAACTAAATTATTAAGAATTATCCAGGACACTAACAATTTAAAAAAATATGTCATCTCGTTGTAGCGGATATTGGTAAGGAGAACGGGTTATCACATCGCACCCCCATTAGAAGCACATCTGCTGTTACCTCGCTCCATTAAAGCAACATACAGCTTGCCTTATAACAGCTATGCGTTGATCGCATCTGCGCTTTTATCATAGCCAAGGTCAACTGAGACAGTGGCTTCGTTCCTCTCAGCGAAAAACGTAGCTACTATCTCAGTTGGCATTGTGCCTAATAGACAAGCCAGCGTGAACGCATTAATTGTATCGTCACACACCGGAATGATTCTCGTGTTTTAAAATCACAATTTACAATTTTCTAGACTAGTGTTTTATAATTTTGCTTCGGCGATCTATTGGAATAATTCATTTTAATTTTTACCACATTAGTCTTTTAGATTTTTGGTCTCATGATAATTATTAAAAAATTAGTATAGAGATGAAACGTCATAATTATTGTAAGCGCACAATGCATCATATATTGCGGGACGCAGTAAATAAAGTTAACAATTATTTAACAGAAAATCTCGTAGACACCACATTTTAAAACAGATTTTTAGCAAGGGAAAGACTAATGGTAAGTAAAGACTAAAATTGCAGAGCCTGCACCTGCTTAATTTTTAGTTTTTATTGCCTAACCAAAAATTTACATTACCTGTTTTTATTAGCGTTTCTCCTTTTGAGCTTGAATTATCCCCTAGAAGCTTTGGAGCTTGTATCCCAGCCGGACTTGTACCTACTGGGCATGCGCAGGCTTGGGCTGGCTATATAACACGGCGCAGCCGACCACTTGTCATTATTTCTCCACACCCAGAACCTATTAATTGAGAGGAGGCCTGGGTGGGACTACAGGTAATGTATATTTTCGGTTAAGCAATAAAAATTAAAATTAAGCAGGTGCAGGCATTGCAATTTTAGTCTTTTTATAGCCGTCTTTTTATACCTGTTTTTATTAGCGGACTTTGTCACCTGCAGGTGGGATACGTTCGCTCAGTTTCCCCTCACGTACAAGTCGGCGCCCCAAGAGTAAGTCTTTGGTGAAATCATTCCTGAAAATACCTCAGCCAACTACACTGGTCGTGGAAGCGGATCTATCCGTAGTCTGGATGGAAACGATGAGGTTCCCCAGTGAGGCACGGCTGGTGCAGTGAAGGGAACACGAAGAATAATATTGGTTAGAAACAGGGGTAAGCTAAGTAAGGGAACCGCAATCAGGAATCTTAACACCGTGGGGTACAAGATAGGAAATCAGGCGGTAGTGCCGAAAACGCTTATCGTGCATGGATGATGATGATGTCGGATCTCATCCGGTCGCTAAGGTCGAGTAAAATTCCTCATCTGTTCGACGGACTTCGGAAACAGTTTGTGTGTAGGAACGAGAAGGAATGATGATGAGCACTGATGAATTTGAAGTACAGAAATTGGATAGAGAACACTGTTTCTGGTGGAGGGAATGCGCCATGGCAATCAAATGTGTGGGAGGTCTTGAGAGATGAAGCGGCTTAAGTCGCAGATGTATGAATTTTGCAGTATATGAGGCGAGGAATAAGTTTATGACGTCCGGAACGGGACGAAAGAAGCAGGAACCTCACCGAAGTTATACGAAGGAACTGGCTGTTTTGAGATCGTGGTTAATGTTGCTATTTGTAATATGCAGAATCCTACGGCTACTCCTTTGGCTTGATAGCGGCAAGGGAACATGGCACCACTGTGGTGGAAGAGGCCGATTTTTCAGCTACACCATGAAAAACTGGTGAGAAAATGGGGTGTTGCTATATTGCTAAACGGAATAGGAAGATATCTTGTGGGAACTGATTTGTTGCCTTCGTCACGTTCCAGAGGGTCACCGGAGATGAGGACGGTGATACAGGAGGATTGCCATCCGGATTATGGGATGTTCCGAGTCGTTACGGATGGATCCTGGTATGGTGACGGTAATGGTGACGGGGCTTCTCCGAGTAGGTTTATGATGGACGGAGTTGGGGATGTAGCTGAAAGTTTTTGTTTTTTTGGGGGGGGGGGGGAACCAGGCGAACGTGCCTTGGTTATTGTGGGCGCTCTCTGAAGGTGTCGGGTTCAAAACCGAGCATACCGGTAGTAGTATGCCCGCCATAGTGGGGATGAAGGGATAGGCGACAGCAAGACATGGCGAGCACGAAGTAGCACATAATTGATGTGTTGGGAGCGATACCGTCGGTGGAGAGTTTTGAGCTCGTTTAAAAAAGCTTAATTAGAAGCGCGTAGGAAAGCATTGTCTGATTGCAAGGTGGCAGAAGATGCAGCGGCTTCTTGTAACGCAGGTAACTGGGTTTGAGCAGTGCGAAGGTTTCTAGTTCCTTGACGAACTCAAAAACTTTTTCAGTTCCTGTGCTGACAGATGGAGGCCTCTGAGTAGGGCGAAACAGATTGCGGAGGCTGATGGGAACGGTACGGGCTTAGATGGTCCAGGAACGTCGTCCGCGGAACGTGGATTCTTCTGGGTGGAAGCTAGCCAGGTTGAAGTGTAATCCGAGGTAGGGGCCTTTCGCTTGAAGGTCAGAAGAGATGAGTCCATCAGTTCGTGCACTTGGGAACTGGGTAGGGGACCTGAGGAACCCGGAACGGTGGAATGAACACTGTGCCTGGAAGAATATGATGATAAGTCCAATGGTGTGAGTTGTGAAGCGGACGCAAGCTTGGTCGCTACTTTGCGAGTCTTGAGCTGAAGCTTTAGATGAACATGTTCCTTAGCTTTGGAAAGTTCGTTCTGAATGGAACGGACGTCAGGATGGCGGACTACTTGCCCGTAGTGAATCGAGGAGGTCTCAGCTGTGTTGAGAGGTACGGAGACCTCGGGTTGGTAGGCGGAGGAGAGTCCGCTGAGAGTTCCAAAACTACTGTTGCTGCAGTTGCGGATGGATCCGCCGAAGCTGGGGAGGTGGAACGGGGAACCGGAACAGCGAAACCATCCTTGGGCGTTCCCTTTGCTCGTGGCATAGCCGGATCGATGTGAACAGCGGGAGCGTAGAGGAGAAAAGGTGTGAGGATAGTGAAGGGCCTGAAAATCCCAAGCAAGAGCAGGCTTTTGGTGAAGAAACCTTGACCTTCGAACCCTCCACTGGTGGGATTGGATCTTCGGACGAGGATGTGTCTAACATCTTCGGTGCGGAGCTGGCGAAAACCGTTGTGTGAAGCGATTTGAATTGAAAAGGGGTGAGAGAGACCCCTGGCGGCAAAACTGCACACGATGGCGCAGGCGGAGGAGGGACTGGTGAATGTGTGGAGGTCGTTCCATTAGGTAGGAACGGGGTACGGTGTAAGGCAGACTATTGAAGGTCTTCTTTTTCTTGGAATTTTGGTGAATTGCAGCAATGAGCAGTTGAACAGGTAACATTGTTGGTTGTGTAGTTGATAGTAGTGGTTCCTATGTGGGAGCGGAGGAACGAAGAGTTGGAGTTTGGTGTTGAAGAATCAAATCCTCATAGAATGTGAGCTTGTCTGTCTCATTCGTTCTAAGAGAGGGAGTAGGCTGGGAGTTTTTTTTTTCTGACTCGGATTTGGTTGCTGTGGTAAAGTAAAAGGTTGGATAGGGAACTGTGGCCTTGTGGTCTAGTGGAAAGTTCCTAATGTATGTTAATGTAGACTTGCCTGGCGTCTTTCTCCTCCCCTGTCTGTTTGTCGATCCCCCTGCAGATTGTGAAAATCGGAGCGAGGGAAAGGGTAATGTAATAAAGGCCCGAGTGGGGCCAGGAACGAAGCAACCTACCACTGCATGGAGGCAGACAGAATGACTCGAGGATCGGTTCGACTTGAAATGTTGTTGTCCGTAAATTCGTTCCTGAGGGGACGAGCGTCCAGGAACGAAAATTTGCTTGTAAGGAATCGGAAAGGTCTCGGCTGTGCCGGGAGGTATCGAATAATTCAAGAGTGAATGGGTTGATTGATGGAGGAAGCTGAACAAGAGGTTTGTAGTTTGCGGATGGCGCGCTGCTGTTGCAGCAGCTGATGGGGCCACCAAGGGTGACGATGCGGAACAGGGAACCGGACTGGCGGAACCGTTTCTTTCTCCTGCCTTTCCCTGGGCGTACCCCAGCCCATGACACAGCTGGACCGGTGCGTGTTGTTCTTTTTCTTTCCTTTTTTTTTATTTTTTTTATTGCGGTGCCAACTGCGCAGTCGCGGAAATAAGGTACAAATTCTGGTGGCTTTGGTGATTGGGCGCTAGAACCGATGAAACTTCAGAGGAGTCAGGACGGAAGTGCAAGAAACACTACGAGGAGCAGCAGGAGTTTAACTGCACTATGTGTCCAGAGAGGTGGGAACAAGGTTCCCTGACGGTGTTGTTGTCGAGGAGCCAGATTCCGCTGAGGCAGGAACGATGGGAGAGATGCCAGGGAACGATATCTCGCTGGACTGCAGGAGGTGCGGGGAATGTGGTGACAGTGACAAAAAGTCCGGGGAACCACAACCCAAAACAGTATAGTGAACATCATAGTTCAGGAACAAAGTCTTCGTCATAGGTTGGTTGAACCTTGGTCGGAGAACATAGAATGGGTGATGCTGACGAGTCGTGGAAAGGACGCTGGAACGTGGGGAACGGTGCTGGCAGATGGTAGCGCACCATGCCTGAAGCATTGGTGACAAATCGCCAACGGAACCAAGGGGTTCCGTTAGAATTGGTGAGGGCAAAGACGGGACACGAGGAGGAGACGTCCGTCGAATGGCATGGCTGGATGAAGAAGTCCAGGATCCGCAGGTAACGCTGCTTGAGAGAAGCGAGGAACGCAACCGAAGGTGGAACGTCTTTGTTGGAACGAACCTCTGGATGACTCCATAGGGAATGCGGCAACTAAGACCGGGAACGTTGCAGAAGGCAGCTGAAGTGGCTGCCGAGTCTGAAGGGAACGGACCATCGGGGAACGGCCTGACTGGCAGTTCATTGTACGGGGTGACCAGGTAATTCGGGTCTACGGAGCCGTGTAGCTCGTCCGTCGCTGTTCAGATTCCAAAGGGGGGGGGGGGGGGGTGAGCAGTGAGTACACTGCTTATTGGAAACCGAGACGGAACCGTGGCAGGTGACCGCGTTCCTTTCGGTAGGAACGCAGTAAAGCCGTGAAGGGAACGGACGATTGGCTAACGGCCTGACTGGCGGTTCATTGTCCAGGGTGACCAGGTAATCCGGGTCTGTGGAGTCGTGTCGCTCGTCTGTCGCTGTCCAGATCCCAAAGGAGGAGGAGCAGATACTACACCGCTCATTGGGAACCGAGGTAGAATCGTGGCAGGCGACCGCGTTCCTGTCGATAGGAACGCAGTAACGCCGTGGATGGCCAGAACGGTCCTAAGACCAGGGAACCGGAACGAAGATGGGGAGCTTAAGGCGGTCACGACGACGTGAACGCCCTAGGAGAAATGATGACAAGCGGTCGGCTGCGCCGTGTTATATAGCCAGCTCAAGCCTGCGCATGCGCAGTAGGTACAAGTCCGGCTGGGATACAAGCTCCAAAGCTTCTAGGGGATAATCAAGCTCAAAAGGAGAAACGCTAATAAAAACAGGTAATGTAAATTTTTGTCGGCTATAAAAATAGACTTTTGGGGCCGTACTTGATGTGGAGGATCGACAAAAATGGTGCTGGGAGGTATATCCCTTTAATCTACATGCCGTTACAAGCGACTCAAAAACTTTACAGTACAAATGCAACATTGTTATTAAATGCCATTTTGCTTCAATATAATTTATTGTTACACAAGTATACAGCACAAATACACAGAACAAATGTATATATTTTTTTCTGAATACAGGGATAAGAGTACTGTATGCATAAAAATAGTAAACATAAAAATTACGGTAAGGATAGTTATGGAAGTATTACATAACAAGGCAGTATTTCAGTAGATTTTCGATACAAGATGTTCTGAATTAGAAATTTCTCCACACAAAGAGCAGTTTTTCACGAATAAATATGCCATAGTCTGATCACCAGGGACAATTATTTTAAGCATTTTCAAAACATCACGGAATTAAAGTAATTGTTTTAGCTTAAACTTTCTCAGGGTAATAGCAACTTTACTTTACGCGGGACTATTTGAAAAAAATCGCGGAAAGTCAACATTTTTGCTGAGTTCCAAATACTTGTGGAATTTAGCAAATTTGGCACAGTTTTTTACCTTTAACATTTAGAAGGTGTCACGAGCTGATGTAGACCTGAATTAAAAATTCCAAATTTTACACAAACTATAATGTTTTTTGGGAATAGAAATTGGGCGTTTTGGAATAGATACACAAAAAAATGTCCCGCCCCCCCCCCCCCCTCAGTAGAAGCCTTATCATTTGCCAAAGAAACGTGGTAAATCACAGTCTCTGCTGATCACATTATGCAATGAATCCCTACAAAAGGAGGCCCCCCCCCCCCTAAAAAAAAAATAAAAATCTGTGAGTAAAGCTCTGCTCTGCACTAAAACCCATATTCATATAATATTTGTAAACAATCTGCATCAAAATAAAGTCCAATGACACCTGAGACTTTAGGAACGCTAAGAGTTAAAATCTATGACAACATGCGTAAAGTTAATTTGCATCAACTTATAATGTGTATCAGATCGCATAAATGCATAAGTGCCCACGTCAATAATTGCGGGCCGCATCAATCCTTTTTATTGTTAAATAAATAAATTAAAAATTAAAAACTTGCACGCGCATCAAATCGCGAAAAAAACTTTTTTTTCCTTTTTGGTAGCAAAGGTGCCAGCAGCCTGTTGTCTAGCAATACAAATGAAATGAAAGGGTACAAGCAAAGAATGGCAACATTAATACCATCTGTATTTGGTCTTGGCTAATACTGTGAACATTTGTTAGAAAGAAGTGTTAGAATTTTTCATTTAAATTGCACATTATTATAGGTTAGTTGAATTGACTTTTACAATGCTATGAAATCAACATGTGCCTTCCAATTTTATAAACATAAAACTGGACTGATTTTGAGATTTGAAATTTTAGATAATTTTTTTTTGGTATGATTATTTTCTGATGTTAGTTACACAGTTCACAGGTTAAAACCTTGGAAACTCGGGTCATGTTTCATGCTTGCAAAAAGCAAATTTTAAAATATACGTCGTCATATTTTATCGCATTTTTAGGGAAGCTCCACAAAAGAAAAAAATAAATGTCCCCCACCATAAGATATCGCTGCAGACTTTCGGTTTGTGCACGTATGAAAAACAAGGTATTTATTTTTATCGGCCTTAGAGAGAAGTTATATTCTGATATGCGAAAATACCAATTCTGCAGTCATGATACACATTTTCTGCAAATTTCCTGCAGCAGTTAATTTTTTTTTTAATTTTTGCAACAAATAATGTAAATTTTGTGCCCAAATGTGTTTTTGTTATGTGTTGCTTTCGCTTGTTTTTGCCATGCACGTTGCATTAAAAAGTGAGAGCAGAGACAAACCGAAGCATTTTAGCTATGTTTACGGTGTGTTATCCAAAATATGCGTCATGCTGCAAAAGTTTTGAAAATCAAATAGGCATTCATTTTTCTGCGAAAAATCACGAAATCGCAGGTGATCACGGAAAGAAAGTCAAAATGCTTCTAATGTAAGCATGACATAATGATGGTGGCTTTTTTTAAAGAACAATTCGGGTGTGGAACATGCTAACTGTAAATGCACTCAACTACGATGGATTATGTAGATGTTTGTGTATACACGCACGCATCAACTTTTTCAGTAATTGAACAAGCACAAATTGGCCAATTCCTTGCTTAAAATGCCTGTGGAGAATAACCTAAAATTAACCAAGCTAATCTAATTGTTTCGATCAGCTTTATGTATTTTAGGTTATGCTCCACTGGCATTTTAAGCACGGAATAGGCTAATTTGTCAAATGTAATGACTGAAAAAATTGATATGTATATACACAAACTTGTACAAAATCCATCATAGGTGATGGTTGCAGATTTAATTTGATACAGTATTCTTGCAATCTAGATAAGGAATTCTGACATTATTAATTTGGTTCTTAATACAGTTGAGTTCTTCGTACCATAGGCGGCGGAGCCGGGGGGGCCAGGGGGAGCCATGGCCCCACCACTTTTTGCTGGGACCAATAATAGCCCCCTCAGTTTTAAGAAATCGGGAGAAATCTTCATTTTAACGTTGGTTTGGCATTTTAATTTCTGTTTTTAATAATACATTAATAACACTAGATTCGGAACAAAAGCACGTAACGTGACGGAGCACACGAATTGATCATGATGGTTGCTTTGCACTAAGCGAAACTACGTAAAGAAAAAGCTGTGTATTCAACGTGCCAGTTTCGTAACTTAAAGTTATTAGTTAAATCTTCTAAAAAGTAATTTAAATTGAGTAACAATGCGCGATGTTCATTTCTATACGTCTTATAATACAATTTGAAATTTTCATTAATTTTATTAAAGATGTGATAAATATTGGAATAAAAAGTCTGGCAATACTTTATCGTGGCCAACTCTACGTTGCCCACTTCTAGTGGTGTACACACAATCTTGCGATCAGTCTGTATCTCGCTCCTCCCCCGCCACTCTGACTTAACTATAAAAATAAACTGGAAATTTAAGCTATCAGCGAAAATCATAAACTAGGAATAATAGTACAGCAAACCACCGTTATGCCCTTACGCTTCATTCAAGTCATGTGACGCGGAATCAACTGATGTGACTATGACTTAGAAAACGTACGACCACTTTATTTTTATTGTGAGATTACTTTTCTTGCTTTACGTAATGTATGCTTTATCAAAAAAAAAATTTTGACGAAAATAGAGAATTTAGAATTTTCCAATGATTTCTATGCCCCCCGGCCCGTATTTTTTTTTTTTGGGGGGGGGGGGCTCTTGCCTCCCACCCCTCCATTATTTATGCAACTGCTGGCATTTGGCCCCCTTACTTTTTTAATGGTAGAGGCGCCCCTGCTTCGTACAGGACTAGAATATTAAGTGTAGGTCTTGGACAGAACCCCATTTTCTTGGCACAGGAGATTGTTCGTTGTTAAGAAATTTTTCTTGTAAGCAAAACAATTTGGGAAATATTTATCACAGTTCAAACAAATCTTCAGGTAGTATAGGAATAGGGATAAAAGTAAAAAATCTGTGAAAATAAAAGAGCTTAATTTTCGAGGCCGGTCTCTTCTTTATCACAGGTTTCACTGAGCTGTGGTTGTCATAAACCAGTTTATTATCTTGTAACTGAGCACATTTTCCCTGCTGAACCAATCAACCCCCCAAAAAAAAAGCCTAATATATTGAGCAATCTTGACAATCGAATCAGCGCTGTAAAGAAGTATCAAGCGTAGTGAAATATTGTCAACACGTACTCCTTGTAAAAATCAAGCGTTGAAATATGGTCCTAGTTGATCTCAAAATTATCTAACATAGAGATGTGCGATACTGGTACAGTTAAACCCCATTATAACAATACCTCTTACAACAATAAACCTGTTATAACAATGCTGTTTTTGAGGGTCTTTAAGCAACAATGCATGAAAAAGTGATTGTTTATAACGATAAACCTGATATAACATTCAGTTTCCAACCTCCCATGGACTATCGTTACAAAGAGGTTTGACTGTATTCAAATAATTTCAGCCAGGTCGAATATGTCTGCACTATAACGGCTCACATCCACAAAAAAATTTGATTCTCGTTAAAATGTGATATTTGTAGGCTCGGCCGATACCGATTTTGGCATCAGTATTAGCCAACTGTGGTAAAATATCGGTTTTTGCGACATTTTCGCCAAAAATAGACCATCTTTGATGTTCCAATACATAATTTGAACTGTTTTTTTGAGAGCTTTCCGATGGTGCTAATTTCAGAGTGATAGCTTCAGTGGTTCTCAAATTATTTAACAAAAACAGGTTCCAAAAAATGCAATTTACTGCAAAAAGCTTGCTCGTAGAGCTTTGAGATTGGGGATTTTTCATCAAATTTTGTTCTCAATATGGAAAAAACATTAACTTCACGGTAAGTAATGCATTGAAGTATCGGTATCGGTAAAGAAGCAACGGACCGTATCAGTATCAGATCGGATCGGTGAAAGTTGTTATCGGCCGAGCCTTACATCATATTTACAATTCTTAATTTTTTTTACCGATTTACCAGTACTGTACACCAATCCTTTGTCTCAACAAGAGTTTCCAGTGGTATTGATAAACAACCGTTATCCCAGGCAGTTTCGTTGGGATGAAATCGTGCGTCCCAACACGAGCTCCACTCTCACTCTCTCAGTGGGCGCTTCGCCACAAAGCAGACCGGAAGGGAGAACCGGAAGCGGGGCAAGGATCTCGAGGAAGAAAGGCAGGCAATAAACAAGCTCTCAGAAGAAATGCAGGTCTCTCATTGAGATCCGGTGCGATCATGAACATTCCAAACCGCGAAACCGACAATTTGGAGCTCGAACGGACATCGAGGTACGTAACTTCGGAAATAATGCAAGATTTTTGACTTTTTTTTATGAACTTTGGAAATATGGTGGGACGTTAGGCCTAACGGTCGCGCCAGGCAGCCATGTGCTCATGCACCCAACTGGAGGGAAACGAACGATCGAGCAACACAGCAGCGTCGATGCTAACATTCATTGCTGCTTAGCAGATCCACCCACGGAGTGAACTTTCCTTTAATCGGAAATCCGATCAATTGTCCGGAGAGAGATTCAAACAAAATGTGGCCACACCATTGTGTTGCAGCCGGTCAGTACGACCATGATACGACTCATCGAGAAAGACTCCAACCAGATACCAAGGCAGCTGTCTGGGACAATCATCGTCAGTTGGGGTTGCACAGTATTTCTTTCCTAAAAGAAAATTGCAGTATCACGGGGAGCGAGGCAAAGATCTCGAGGAAGAAAGGCAGGCAATAAACAAGCTCTCAAAAGAAATGCAGTGTTCTCATTGAGATCCGGTGCGATCGGGGCAATTATGAATATTCCGAACCGCGAACCCGTCAGTTTTTATATTATATCTATAAAACCAGACAAACATATGAACCCAAGGAACCACAAATGTTTAAGCACCATCTTACTTTTTATCCTACCAAATTATAAAGATAACAAACAAACCAGGTGTACCAATACTACACTCGACTGGTTTTGACTCTTCCGTTGCAAACTCGGCTCGGATCGACTCGAATTAAACATATTCTACTTCCACTTGTCGACTGAAAACTGTTTATCACTGTGAATGGTCTGCAGAATAGTTACCACACGGGAGGAAAAGTCCATGAACCTCAAAACACAAAGGTCAGGAATACCACTGGTCAGCTCAGTTAGGTTAGTTGGACAAAGTTACTTGGTATAGCAAGGTTTCCCAGTTGTGGTCTGCTTGCAGCTCACATTCTTGGCTTATTTGCGCTGACTCAGTAAAGCCTTACTTGTAACTAATATTACAGCCTGTCCATAATCATTAACGTAACACATAAATCATATACATTTGATGACTAGAATACAACATTGTTGAGTGGAAGGAAGAATATTCTGTAAACGTTCAGTTGACTAGATTGCACGTAACAATTGACTAGAAACAATACTTACTTGTTTTGACAGCTAAAACATTTCCTTCAAAACATATATTAAAAAAATAACCACCCACACAGTCCAGCAAATATTCATATTCAAAAGATCAATTCACAATATAGATCAATTCTTCCTACTTAATGTGGTCCAGCCACAGTGAAACACACTTTTGACCAGATCTTGGCTTCCGATAGCTCGCTATTGGTCGGTCGTAACTAATGTAACCCGGTCGAACAAGGAAGATAGCTTGGTGGAGTGGAATACACTTGTTAATCTCATTACCAGTAAATAGTGCATGATTCTCTGGCAGCTGTTAAGTCCACAGGACAAGAGCAACTGGCTATCAGTTCTGATTATTTATATATACAAAAAAAAAAGTTGATTAACTCTGCCAGTTTGTCTTGCAAACCATTACACCGAACGGAAAGCGGTTCGTATATACCTCTTCACAATTACAAAACTGACACAATGTGTTAGTTAATTACAAGCTGGTTAGTTCTGCATTATAGAAGTTTTCTTTTTGCACAGTAGAGCCCGTTGAACTTCATCGCCTGGTACTGTGTCTGTAACATGGATAAGCTGGTTTGTACGGCTGATCTAACATCTGATCTTCTTCATTGTGTTCGTGTGAATTGTTTTCCGCAAAAGCAGTCTGCATGTATGAAGGTGGAGCTAAAATTAAATAAAAGGTCAAATGGAATAAAAAAAATAATTGAAGTGCAACACACTTACTATACATTAGCATCACACAGAATATCAAAACGGTAAATGAAATGTTTGTTGTCCAAACTGCAATTACCAGTGGTAGAAGTCGACATAAAATAAAATTAGGACATCATGTTGGACCGAATTTCAGGACACTTTCAGGACATTTATTCTAATTTTCAAAAAAATTGTGGCAACATTTCAGCCTCGAGTATCAATTAGGCAGGTTATGAAACTAACATAAAATGTTCCTTTTACAATGCCATTTTGATTTCGATTTTCGTTTTCTTAGCTGAAGAGTGGTTCCCACATTGTGTTGCACGCAAACTGAGTATTTCATTTTTTACATTTTCCAATTTACTATGAACTTTGTACAGTTTTTCAGTACCAGTATTAATCATTATTTTGGAAACTTTTAAATGTAGCACTAATCCAATTAGTAATTTTCGTCATATACTACACGATACAGCAGATCCACCATTCAAAAGATGTAGGCCTAAAGTTAGCAGTAGCAATGGCCGTGTGACGTGTATACAAGTCCATGATGGCATCTAGTGGTGGCTGACTGACTAAACACATAGCTTAGCAACTGCAAAGATCCATGTAGAAGCATTCTCCCTAATTTTGTGAACCATACAGTGCAAGCACTTTATCGTATGTTACTGTATTTGTTATGTAGGTACAAAAATGAAGGCTTAGATATTAATTCCGTTTTATTAAGCGCAATTAATTTTAGAATTTCGATAAATTTCAGGAATTTCAGGACATTATCAGGACAAATTTCCACAAATCAGGTATCTCATGAATATCAGGACAACTTCTACCACTGATCTACTCATATTTAAACCGACACCCACATCTGCCATTGAGAGGTTTAGTGATTGGTGTTGGGGTGAAGTGCAGGACTAAAAATTCCAACAACACACAGATACTACAAAAAGAGTTCTCAGTAGAATGGCCAAAGCTTTCACTGTGCTCAGGTTGTACTTATTTTTTAGTTTCATACCAAGGACTGTTATTAACCGATCCCTGGTAAGATGATAATATGTAATAAGGTTGACATTATTGTTACCGTTGATTTATGAAGGATTTTGAGTATTAAAGCCAATAGTTTCAAGTGCAGGCAGCACCATATTAACCTCCATAGAGGCCTGGTACTTGAGATTTGTTGTGGCCCTCCATCCTCATCCCCTCCTTAGCACCCGCAAAAAAAAAAAAAAAAAGAAAACCAGTAATTTTTTTAGAAAGAAATTTTTGTGATACAACTTTCCGGTAAAAGTTAATTTTTTTTTCAAAATTTAAAACAGTAACGTGATTTATTTTTCCTGTGACCGTAAAGTACCCTTGAGGCTATTTTTCGACCAGTGGCCCAATGTTTCAGCATTCAAAGACCACCCCCTTAACGTCCAAGTACGTATGCGACTGGTGGAGTGTCGCACAGTGGATTTTTCTCTGAGTTAGGCACCACTGGGTTGATACTTCAAATTGAAACACAAACATTACCGGTGATTAACAAAAAATGCACATTTCAATGAAGAAATAGTCATGATAACGAGCCAGTATGAAAGTGAATTTGATGTGGTTCTTTGGGATAGGGATTTACGATGTATGGACCAAGTTGCCAATGTCAACCTGGATAATTACTTGAATACTTACGAAGATCAGGGTAATCTGGCAGCAACGGTGCAGATGGCAGATATTGTGTGGCATCATTATACGAAGGTGGAGGTTCGTACGATGCTGGTGATTGTGCAGGAGCAGAAGGCCAATCTGACGGTGATAGCTGTGGCACATACTGTTCGTAGTTATGGAATTGCGATCGGAGGGGAACTGTACCAATCACGATTGGTATTTTTATGGACACAGCGGCATAGCAACCACTCAGGACAACGATAAACTAAAATAAAAAAAATTTATTGGTTAATGCGGATGCAGTACAAGGCTGCACACAGTAACAACAATGTATCGAAACTTGAAAGACAGCATGGAAATTTATGCCTTCGAGTACGGCAGTACAGTGACTCAAATCCCATCAAAGATGTTAAGCTACAATAACTTCAAGTGCCAGAAAGGGTTACTCAAACAATGCCTAGTTAATGTAAGCTAGATAGAGTAAGTAACTCGATAAAGTAAACTAACTAAAGCCATGCAAAAAAAAAATTGTTTGGTTTACGGGCGAGATTGCAAACTGAAGCACCAGGCAACCAGGCATTTTATTGTATTTTGTATTTTATTTAACTGACCACATTTCTTTGATGTGTACCTAGCTCAAGACTGAAAGAGTTTGCAGTCAGCCTAAAAAAGTATAATATCCTGCTAATATGTTATTTATGTCGATTAGTATTACAATTACTTCAGTTTTTGCCAAATAACTTCTTAGTGGGTTGAGGTAAAGGCTTGAAATTAGCACAATTGAAAAGCTCGTTTCGAGCCGGTTAAAATGGTATACTGGAATGTCAAAAACGGTCAAAATTTGGCAAAAATATGATTTTTAGCGGGTAAACCAAGATTGAGATAAAAAAATTTGACCCACGATAATTTAAGGCATCCGCACGCACCTGTAAACCAAACAATTAACTTTGCATGGCCTAAGCACTTAACTAATAGTTAACTACGGTTGTGGAAAACTAACACGTTTATTCAATGCGAGGATTAGGTAGGAAGCAGCTGCTGAGACACATCACAGGTTATGTACAGTTGGGAGGACAGGGAGAGGGGAGAATGAACTTCGAAGCTGTGATTAAATCAGTACCATGAGAATTAACAAGCAAAACTCAAACCTTGCCGAAGCGTTAATGTGTGCAAACACTAAATCTGCACACAAAACACGTCAGTAAAAACGTAGTAGTGTATAGCTTATTCCAGAAAGAGGAATGGCTAAAAGGTACATTTGGCCGGCCCCCAGCCTGGCTGGCTAAAAATGGTTTCTTTTTGCCTAAAACATACTTAACCTGGTAATTTAAGCATTACATTCCTCGAATGTGATGTTCCCCTGGAGGTTTCTTCCGGTTTGTAGACGCCTGCTTGCATATCCCACCGCGCATTCACGGCACGGTCCTCCCTTATAAAAGCGACAGCACGCACGCTATCGGCATTCATTTTACTCTCAATGTGTCAGGCGGTGACTCGAGAGGGGAGGCAGGGTGGGAGTTAGGTTAAGTATGTTTTAGGAAAAAAGAAACCATTTTTAGCCGGCCAGGCTGGGGGCCGGCAAAATGTTCTTTCTTTATTGCCAAAACAACTTAACCTGGTAATTTTAGCATTACCAGTTGACCTCGTCAAAGTTGGTGGCGGGCACCGCCTACACGAGCGCCCCGGGATGCAAGCAGGCTCTCCCCCATGATTTCTTTATTTGCAAGAGAAAAATTCGTACTTTATTCAGAACACTTGGGGCTTTGACAGGATTTTGGTCTCTTTCGTGGGAATTGGTGGCCCTGAAAAGGACTGTTGTTTGAGGGTCTTGCTTCTGGCTGGATGGAACTTGCTTCCCTCATGGATCTTGCTTCTGCTTTGTTCTGAGTGCTTAAGGGGGTTTGACCACGGTTCTGGCTGCAAAGATCGGTCCCAGCCGATGTAGTCCGGATTCGTCCTTCGTCATGTCTCTTAGGTAGTGAGATGTGAAGGTGGATTGGTGGTGCCACGACGCTGCTGCTAAGATTTCTTCGATTGGGGTGGCGTTGTGGTGGGCCCAAGATGTGGAGATAGCTCTTACTTCGTGCGCCGCTATTCTCATGCTCTTGCTCAATTCGTGTTTGTCGTAAGCTGCTTCGATTGTTTTCTTGATCCAGCGTGACACCATGGCGGCTGTTGTTTCGCCGGTTTGGAGGTCCACTGGAAGGAAGAGTTGATTTCTGCCTCTCCGTATGTCTTCGTGCTGTGTGCAGGCTAGGTACAAGCGGAGAGCTCTGACCGGACAGAGAAGACGTTCAGGTTTGTTTCCGGCGAGATTCGAGAGGGCAGGGAATGTTATGGGTTTCGAAGGCTCGGACGGTTTTTGAGTTTTGGCTCTGAAGGATGCTCTAGGGAAGAGTGTGACTGAGGAGAAGTTTGGGCCGTAGATGCAGTATGCCGGATCTGCAGATAGGGCTTGAATATCGGAGCATCTTAGACTTGCTGCCAGTGTCACGAGGAAGACAGTTTTGCGAGTCATGAGGTGGAGAGAGCTGTCTTGCATGGGTTCGTAGGGGTTCTCCATTAGTGATTGTAAGATGATTGAAAGGTCCAAGTCGGTAACAGAACGTCTTGTGGTAGGTCGATCGTTTTCGTATGAGCGTAGCAAGGCAGAAATTCGATAGTCTTCCAGTAGGGCGGTGCGACCGGCAGCTTTGAAGACGGAGTTTAATGTGGACCGGTAGGCAGGGATAGTGGAGCCTTTGAGTTTGTCGGTGTTGAACAAGTCACCGAAGAAGCTCAGGAGTTCGGGAAAAGAGAGGTTGAGTGGATTTGTACGTTTCTGCGATACACCAATGAATCCACTTAGACCAGTGGCTGTCATACATGCGGTTTGTCGATTCTCCGATTGCTTTGGATGCGATGCGTTCAGTCTCCTCTTGATGAATGCCAGCCTTTTTGAGGAGTTTGATGATAGTAGCCACCCGTGTAAGTTTAGGAGTGGAAGGTTCGAGTGTAGTTTTGTTCCTTTCTGTTGTGACAGAAGATCTGGAAGGAAAGGGAGGCTTCTTGGAGTGTCGACTACTAGGTTTAGGAGGAGCGGGAACCAGGCTGCTGATGGCCATAGAGGAGCTATTAGAATGAATAGACTCTGGCTTTCTTCTATTTACCGCAGTACTTGAGGAAGTAGTTTGAATGGTGGGAATAGGTAGGCGAACAGGTTGTGCGATGGGAACGTGAGAGCGTCTACTGCTGTTGCCGAGTCGTCCGGGATCGGGCTGATGTAGTGGGGAAGTCTGGCATTGTGCTTCGTGGCAAATAGGTCCAGCATTGGTCTGTCCCAGATGTTGAAGAGAGATTCGCAGATGGATTTCTTGAGGCACCATTCACCTGCTGGTGGTTTCTGGCGTGAAAGAGAATCTGCAATCACATTTCTGTTGCCCGGAATGTGAAGCGGTAGGAGGGTGGTGATGTGCGGGATGCACAAATTGAAGATCTCCGTCGTTAGATTGTGGAGTGATCTTGATTTCGTTCCGCCTTCTTTCCTGATGTAGGCCAGGGCTGTTGTGTTGTCGGCCTGGATCTGTATGACCTTGTTTTTTATTAGTGGGAAGAAGTGTCTGAGAGCTAGAAGGATTGCACGTAGTTCCAGTCCGTTGATGAGGTCTCTGAGGGTGGCAGGCCACAGGCCAGAGATTTCCTGGTTGTCTAGGTGTGCTCCCCAGCCAGTGCTTGATGCATCCGTGAAGATTCGTTGGTCGGGTGGAGATTCCTGTAGAGGGACGGAATTCTACAGATTTGTGACGTCGGACCACCAGAGGAGGGATTCGAAGGGGAAGTCCTTGTCGAACGGGATCTGTCTGTCCGGATTGTTTTGGTTGATTGGTTGTCTATCCGGTAGTGATGGAAGGGTCTTACCATCCATCGTCCGTAAGGACTAAGTTGGCTATTGCGTCCATCTTTCCGATGAGGGAGTTTAGTTCCCGGGCGGAGAAGCTTGGTTGGAGGCGGAAGAGACGGATATGATGTAGGAGGTCTTCTATGCGTTCTGGAGACGGGGAGATTGATGCCGATCGTAGGTCGAATGTAGCTCCGAGGAACGTGAAGACTTGTTCTGGAAGGAGTCGTGACTTTGCTAGGTTTACGCCAAGCCCCAAGCTGTTCAGCAAGTTGATGGTCTTGTCCCTGTTGAGTCCCAGTTGGGAGGGGTCTGGATTGTTGGTGCTGGTGAAGGTTCGCCAGGATTGGGTTTAGGACTAAGGTGAAAATTCTTGGGGCTGCATTCAGGCGAAGGGGAGGCAGCGGAATTCGAAGACTTTCAGATCGTAGACGAAACGAAAGTAGTGGGTGATTGCTGGATGAAGGGGGATGTGAAGGTAAGCGTCTTCCAAATCGATGGTGACTGTCCAGTCGTTTTGTTTGAATGATTAGCAGATGGAGTCGAGGGTTAAGTGTTCGTTTAGGATGAACTTGTTGGGGGGTTTCATGTTAAAAATTAGGCGTAGATCTCCTGATTTCTTTGGGCGGGTGAAGATCGAGCTGTAAAATTCCGGACCTGGGTTGGGGAGTAGGCGTACCGCCTCCTTCCGTAGCAATTCCGATACTTCGTGCGACAGGAAATCTGTCGTTTGGGGCGAAAAGTCCCATGGAGGGAATGGCGACAGCGGCGGTTGATGAAGGAACGTCGGACGAAAGCCGTGTTTTATTATCGACAGGATATCCAGATTGGTGGTTAAAAATACCGTATCTATCAAAAAAAAACCTATAATACATACGCCGGAAGAAAAACGTTATAACGGGGCCTGTTCCACAGGGTGACACAGGCATAGCAGGCCAACTTTCAGGGGCAGCACACCACATCTTAAAAAATGAAACAACACGCGACGGTGAAGACACGCTTAGGAACGAACCGTTACAAAGTTATTGCTCATCCGTCCTAGATGAGGCGCCCACACATTAGGGTTGTAAGTTTCCCCCCCCCCCCCTCTCCCCTGGCTAGGTAATTGCTAGAAACAAAGAAAAACGCCCCAAAAAAATAGTAAGTTGGAATCGCCTAGACGGTGGCTTCAACCGCTTCCCCAGAAGGAACCTTTCGTGCCTCATGCAGACTGAAAACGTTGTTGCACACTGCCATGACGAAACTAGGAGTTCGTAAGAAATGTTCGAAATGTTCGTTTGCTTGAATGCATGAGGCCGTTCTTCTACTGAGAGACGAACGATCATTGCACAGACTCCCTGGTTCTGCCTAACCTGCTGAAATGCATCATGAACACGTTGGCACAATTCTGCCTCAGTGTCTACACTGCGTGAATAAACAAGTCCCTTCATGCAGCCCCAGATGCAGTAGTCCAATGGATTGAGATCAGGTGAACGGGCAGGCCACAGAATTGGGCCTCCTCGGCCAATCCATCTCTCCCCAAACTGTTTGTTTAGATACTCCCTCACAGCAAGCAGGAAGTGGGGTGGTGCCCCGTCGTGCTGGAACACCATCCTCTGCCGTGTCCCCAGTGGGATGTCCTCGAGCAGACCAGGTAATTCATACTGCAGGAAGGTAAGATATGCCGCCCCTGTAGCCTGTTGGGTACAATGATCGGCCAGCCTACATATTGATTGCGAAACGATGCTGGTTACGCGCTTGCAGGGTCGCGTGTGGATATTCATACGCCCAGACATGGGTGTTGTGGAAGTTCACAATTCCATCTCGGGTGAAGGCAGCTTCATCAGTAAACAACACTCTGCTGAGGAAAAGAGGGTCTGCAGCACATCGTTGTTGAAACGATGTGCTGCAGACCCTCTCTTCCTCGGCAGAATACGACCCTTGCCGAATAATGGTTCTCAGCTAGGGCTAGCACCCGCTGCAGATGATATGGGCGCAGCAGTCCATCATGCAGGATCCTACATACAGCATTACGGTCTACGTTTTCTGCCAAAGCAATCCGCCTTGTGCTGACTCCCCGATCGTCATCCACCCTCCGTAACACCCGCTCTTCCGTTCAGGGGGTACGAACAATTCTTGGCCTTCCTTCTCGTGGTGCTACCTCAAATGACCCGCGCTTACACAGACGTTGGTGAAGCCGAATAAACGTACGACGGTCCGGATGCCTTCGGTTCAGATAGCTCACAGCATACAGCCTGGCTGCTTCTACAGAATTGCCGTCGGCCCGACCGTACATTTATTGCATGTCAGCTAGCTCTTGGTTGGTGAAGTTAACTGCCACACTCTAGTAAAGAAATTAATCGGAAGTTTTATCCTTTTCCTCTAACCCAAAGAAATTAAGTGGGAGAAGACTTTTCTTTCCACAAGTAGAGAAATTAATGAGAAGTTTTACGTTTTTCTACAAACCAAGTTTGACTTTTTTTTCATCATGGCTGTGTGGCATGTGCTTTCAGTCTGCATGAGGCGAAAGGTTTCTTCTGGGGAAGCGGTCAAAGCCACTGTCTAGGCGATTTCAACTTCTACTTTTTTTTGGCGTTTTGCTTTGTTTCTAGCAATTACCTAGCTTGGGGGGGGAGGGGGCCTACAACCCTAATATGTGGGCGCGTCGTCTAGGACAGATGAGCAATAACTTTGTAAGGAACGATTCGTTCCTAAGCGTGTCTTCACCGTCACGTGTGGTTTCATTTTATAAGCATGTGGTGCGCTGCCCCTGAAAGTTGGCTGACCATGCCTGTGTCATCCTGGGGAACAGGCCCCGTTATCTCTGAAACGAGTCATTTCCGGCGTATGTATATAGGGTTTTTTTTTATAGATGTGATCAGTTCCACCTCCCTGTCGATTTATGACCATGACTTCTGAGACACCCTGTATATCCAGGTCAACCATGTTAATTGCCTTAATTAAATATTTCGCTGCTGAACTTTGCTGCCGTTATGCCCCTGATGTACTTTCTTTTACAGACAGTCACTTACTCAAAACCAAACAACACCCAAGTTCCACTACTCAAACTTGAAAATATCCGACTATCTCTACTGATAGTCTTCTTCAGGCAAGAGTCATGAGACTTGAACAACAACCCGAACAAACTTTTCTAGTCCACTACCTTCATATTCCCTCCTCTTTCCCAGTGAGCCTTGGAACTCGAGTCAGCTTTCAAGCTCACTGTCTGAGCTGGCTTCCACATCAATACTGGAACTGTTTCTTAACGACGGCAGGAATTTTTGCCAGCTTTTCGCCAGTTTCTCATTCAGTTTAGCTCTCACTATTCTTCCTATCTACAGATGTGCAGATTTTTGCATGTTAAAAGCGTTATTTTCCTATCTCGGCAGTGTTGAATGGTGATGGCCTCCAACACTCAGAGGTGCTCCCCTGCTCGTGTCCGACTTCAGCATCACCTTGGTGTTATCACAGTCTGCTTGGTGATTATTCTTTTCACAATGCAAGGCTACAGTGATCTTCTTGTCTCCGTCAATGGTGGCTTGTGCATGCTCCTTGACTCAAGACACAAATTTGTCTTTTTGTCTTGCCTATGTAATTTTGTGGGTAATCTAAAAAAAGACAAATTTACGTCGAGTTAAGGATCAAGCACAAGCCACTATAGATGGAGACAAGAAGAGCACTGTAGTCTTGCATTGTGAAAATTCCACGAAAAATGCTGGTGCTGATCCGATAAAGAAACCAAAAATTAGGGGTGTGAGAGTAGAATAATTTTAATTCGAGTCGAGCCGAGCCGAGTTTGCAGCAGAAGAATCGAGTTTCAAGCAGAGTTCGAGTATCTGGTGAACACACTTATTTTGCAAGTGTTTTTTTTTTTTTATTTGTTAGTGTAATAACAACTAAGATGCTGCTTAACGGACTGTGCGTCAACATCTACAACTAGTTCTCAAGTTTTTAGGATATAACTTTCAAATGGTTTGAGCTAGTGGCTTTTAATTTGCGCCACAGGAAAGCTCTCATCGTGACGATGAAGTTGGTGTATTTGAATGTCAAATTATAGCATTTTTACTGGATTTGAGTTTTCCGAGTGTGGATATAAGCGACGAGCCGAGTTCGAGATGCGTTGCGTACTCGGCTCGGCTCAAACTTTTTCGAGTATCGCACATCCCTACTACAAATACTGGCAACCGATTCAATGCAGTATCGGTATCGGTGCATCCTTTAGTAATTTACGCACTGGATTAGGGATGTGCAATACTCGAAAAATTCGAACTGAGCCGAGTATGAAACCTATACTCTAACTTGGCACTTGTAACCATACTCGGAAAACTTGAATCTGCTGAAAATGCAATAACTTCGCCAATTTCGGACCGATTTTGACATTCAAATGCACTAAATTCATCGTCTCAATAACAGCTTTCCGATGGTGTCAAAAAAAAAGCCAGTAACTCAAAATATTATTTAATTTATATCCCAAAAAATGGAAAACCATTTGTACACGTTGACCCACACAGCCAGTTCAGCAGCATCTTAGTTGTTGTTATCCTGACAAATTAAAAAGACACTTATAAAATAACTGTGTTCACCATATACTCGAACTCGAACTCGACTCGATTCTCTATTGCAAACTCGGCTCCGCTCGACTCGAATTAAAATTATGGTGCTCACACATCCTTACACTGGATATTTATTTTTTTTACAGGAAATAGCAAGTGGCAATTCCCACAACGTATTGTAACTAACTGAAATAACCACTTTTGATGATCCAAATATTCTGAAAACTATGAACTCCTCAGTTTATTTCAAATTATATTACCTCCAAACAGTACTGCACGTCAATAATTCTGCAGTTGCCTAAATGTGTAGGTGGGACAGGAGGGATAACCAAATCTACACCGTCCCACACATCACAACATCCTGGTTCAATTCGTCCTCTCCGAGATTTCACTAGCTTTTTGTGATCGTATCGTGATGTCGAAGAAAATGTAACCAGCGGAGTGGATGTTGCATAAAAAGTAATGTACTGAAAAAAGGAGAGAAAACTTATTGTGAGAACACACTGCACTTGCTACAAATCTACCATATATAACTGAAAGGAAATCCAGACCTACCGCATGTAAGACAGCTTTAGTTTTACTAACTGAAGCACTACTCTCGTTAATAATTTCAGCATTGATCGAGATGGCTTCACCTGGAACATAACCTGTTCTTGGTAATCTAACAACAACAGTAAGTTTTCCTGGATTGCAGAACCAACCCCATATGGACTTATCGCTTTGACGACAAAGCGGCACCTACAGCAAAAACAAAAATAGTAAAGATTAGGCCACTTAAGAAAGGAAGTTTGTTCTCGAGCCTTGGAGCTTCAAAATTGATGCAGGTGGGTGGGTTTTAATTTTATTTTTAAAGCCATAAAAAAAAAAGAACGTTCGAGTAAACAAATGACTCTCAAACTCAAAAATGTCTATACTCATCACATCAGTATTGCGAATTTTCGATAGGCATTACCCGAAAATAAATATTTTCAGTCCTCCTATCTTCGTCAGGCAGCAAGAAACGTGTGAACTACAGTCTACAGTCTACTTGAGCGGGTTAGAGTCAATTGCTATCGAACATGAGTTATTGGCAGGGCAACCCCTCATGAATCTCCATGGGCCATCCTTACCTGCAATTAAATACCTCGTCAGCAGAAGATTTGGAGAACAACTTACCTTTAAATGGCATCCGCAGCTTAGAGATGAGCGTGGGCCTCCTAAATACAGAGGGCCACAGACGCGTCAAATTTGAATCGTTCTCGATTGAATTCGATCCATCTGAAAAGGGCATACAATTACGTAGACTGTAGTTCACACGTTTCTTGCTGCCTGACGAAGATAGGAGGACTGAAAATATTTATTTTCGGGTAATGCCTATCAAAAATTCGCAATACTGATGTGATTAGTATTGACATTTTTGAGTTTGAGCGTCATTTGTTTACTCGATATTTCTAGAACTCAAAGTAAAATGGTCAAAAAAGAACGTTGTTTCTCTGGCAAAAAAATAATTTTTTTTACTGTGCAGTTTTTTTTCTTTATTTTCCCGTCTGCTTTGTTTTTGCTTAAGAAGCAGCCTCTGCAATAAAAAGCATGAATGTTGTCATAAAGTGGAAGTACATTAAATCTTGCCATTTTATCTAGTTCACCTCTTGAACATAGTACAAACGTTTTAAAACAAGTTTGCTTTTGTTGTAACAGCTAGCAAAGGTGAGAAATAAAAGGTTCATGTGAGGGCTTTTAAGCAGTGAGGCAGTGCCTGAGAAACAAATTTCTTTCGTTTTAGCATTAATTTTGTTGTTTTCAATACATTTCTCAACCGTCCTAGAAATCAAGACACCATGTTTAGATTTCTTATTGATAACGGCCATGCTCAAAACATAGTTGTCACAATCAGACTGCATGCCTCAGTAAAATAACTAAGTGGTGTATGACCATAAAAATTTGCATTATATCTAAAAGCGTCACATCGCTTACTTCGAAAATTTGAATCGCAATTTCCATACACAAGACAGGGCAGTCTGCTAATGTGCAAAGAGTCCTGAATGCGTGAACCGATTGGTATCAGCTTCACGTATGAGGAGGACGTAAAAAGAAAACTGCCTTTTTTTGGATGTACTACTGGAGAGGAACGAGAGCGGCAAGATTGCTCCCCAACAATATAGAAAACCAACAACACCAGGTAGAGGGCAATTCAGGCCAGCCGGTGGGTCAGTTAAAAAGCAATAGTCCAGAATGAGGTCATCGGTATGGTTCAAGACTCGGCGAGCCTAGACATAACAAGGACACACCTGTACGAGACGAAGCGAAAGTTCGTTGAGTTGGGCGACACACTCGGGTGCCTAAACCCTATGATTAGCCAAGCAATAGGCATGAAGAAAGAAGGAGTGTGGAAAGCTGACCACCAAGCCAACACAAGATCAAGGACACAGAAGAAGGCCAAGAGTTGCAGTTACATATCTAGAAGGCGTTACTGACAGATAAGGCTGCACCGAATAGATTTTGGCAGATTTTGGGCTGATCGGCAAAAATTGGTTCGGCGAACAAAAACCTACAGATTTTCGATTTTTGCCAGGCCCTTGACAATAAATAAATTCTGTTTCACCACGTGTTTTGTTACCTTTGGTTTAATGTAGGCTAGGCCTACATGCTTTAAATTGTGTATGCAAAAGTTAATAACAGACGAATACTTACTTTTATTTGGGTAAAAAAAAAATATTCCAATGTTTGCATTAGCCTACAAATTTGTTAGCCTACAAGTTTGTGTAAGCCAGAAAAAAAATTGTTAAAGATCGGTAGTAATTGGATCAGTACACCAATCAATTTGTGGCTGATCAGATCGGAATCTGTTCGGCAGAAAAATTGCTGATCAGTACAGCCTTACTGACAAAGTCCAAGGTGTACTTAAGCAAAATGGTTTCACATCATACATCAAGAACACAAAGGGCCTAAGAGACCACCTGATGAAAAAGCATGCCGTGCCTGATGTCGAAACCAGTGAGCAAGAAGATGAAGCCCAAAAGCACATTAAGAACAGCCGTGAAGGCCTTTACCGAGTTCCTTGCGGGGACTGTGATGCTGTTTATGTTGGTGAGACGAGAAAAGGTATACGCGCGAGAGTCAACACGTTTGTTCATGATTAAGTAGTTTTGGCTATTGCGTAATCATACACAATAATGCTTGTGAAAAATCAAAGTAGAATAAACCTGTCAGCCTTTACATTTACACGTTACTAGCTTAGCCTATTCCTGACCAAAATAGCTGGGAGTGGCATTTCGTTCGGAAACCACCCTGATAAAAGAGGTTTTACTGTTCATGATTTATAAAAATGCTCGAACTTTAATAATGACTCACAACTAATTTGCGTTCCTGCAAATTTTCAATAGTCATTAAACACCCGTTGTTATGTGTTCAAACGCCGTCTATCTTCATCTGGCTTCCTGCGTTCTGGACACTTTGCTGCATCGGATCGGTCGTTGTTTGTTTTTGAAAATCGTGCGCGTGACCACTGATCTTTATTAGCTAGAGCTGTTGTCACCTGGAGGGATTTGTGCCATTGAATAGAGAGTTTTTCTTGGAGTTTTGGGTGTACGAGATGGTGGATGAAAGGGCGTGAAGGTGGTTGTAAATTCATAAGTTTAACTCCCTTGTTTTCATGGTGCTTGATTGCTAGTGTTCAAGAGCTCTTAAATGCTGGTCAAATTTTGAGTTTGATTTGATCAATGTTTGTGTGCCACTCTAGTCGATTTTGTGTTCTGTGGTGTCAGTTCGAGTATTATCATAATCATGAGTTGTACACTTACAATGTAAACGATCCTTTAGGTTTTACTGTAATCTGTCAAATCAGATTCTCTAGGAAATCAGCACCCAATCTAGCTTCACAACCAAACTAGATTCCTTTTTTACTGAAGACCATCCCACAGTTTTTTTTAGAAGAATTGATGATGCGCCTCCATTCCCTCGCATCGTAAAAAGCTTCTAGCATACTACTGGCCTGCGTTGTCAGTATGGAAAATAATATTGAAAAACGCAGGAACTTAACATGACAATAAAAGAATTAATAACTTAAGGCACCTATGCAGACTAAAAACAACTAAAGCCAGAAAGTGCACAAACATTAAAAACTCACAACGTTTCGGAGTTAAATCTACTCCATCATCAGGTTTGTGTAAAACTAAGTCATAACACAAACTGCCTTGTCACGTCCAGCGTATAAATTGCTGAAACCACAAAATTTAAAAGAATAAAACCCTCACCAGCATTTCCTTTCAGAAAGGCAAACACGGGAGGTGAACAGCAAACCACGTACTTTCTCACCTGGCCTCCCAGGTGGAAGGACGCGATTTGCTGTTTCACCGCCCATGTGTGCCTTTCTGAAAGGAAATGCTGGTAAGGGCTTTATTCCTTTAAATTTTTTTAAATTTTGTGGTTTCAGAAATTTATATGCTGCATGTGACAAGGCAGTTTGTGCTATGACTTAGTTTTATACAAACCTGATGGGGGAGTAGATTTAACTCCGAAATGTTGTGAGTTTTTAATGTTTGTGCACTTTCTGGCTTTAGTTGTTTTTAATAAAAGAATTGGACAACAAAGGTGAATTAATCATAAATGTTAATTATAACAAGTGGATTTCACTAATCTTAATTAGTGTTGGGATAACTACAATTTTTGATGGGAGCAAAAATATTTTTGTACCCTAACTGCATTACAAGTACATAGTGTTTTCCCACACCTCACATGCTGCTGTTATGGCGGCCTGCTAGACCGCTGAATAACACTCGCCCGTCTCTAACTTGTGTTCGGAACAAAACCTCTAATCTAAGGAAAGTCCCTAAAGCGACATTCAGAATCAGAATACCAACCTTTTGAATTTGGCTTGATTGCAGTAATATAATGTTTTAAACTCAGTCCAGTTACCCTCTCTAAATCCACATTTAATTCAATGACACCAGGGTTTATTTACAAAACTAAATTACTAAATTAGAATTTGAGAGCAGCAAATTCTATATCAGTGTGAAGAGTTAACACGAACATTATGTTGCAGTTGAATATAGTGCTTCCCTCTGCTTTGTTGTAATAATTTTCTTTTTAATATTATTAATGACTGAGAAAAAAGTTTTGTTTCCTAAAACAAACTCTCATCCTAAATACCGATATGTTCCCGACACTGGCGACCTCATTCTGACTTTCGAGATTCTCAATGGCAAAGACCAGGCCTCAACTGACTGGTTCACATTCTCCACCAAATGCAGTGACCCGTAACCATGGAGTCAAGCTATTTAAACACAGATGCAATACCACCCTTCGTGAGTACACTTTTCCCTTTAGTGTGGTGAAGACTTGGAACAAGCTGCCGAAACATGTCGTCATTGCTACCTCTGTTCTGTAATTCAAACAGCACCTTGCCACAGTGCCCTCTAATTTTTACAGCCCCCTGTTACAAAAACCAATAACTTTGTGGGTGTGACTCAGCGACTAACTCTGCTTCGTGCGTCAGAGAGGAATCAGACTGCAAAAATGTGAGACTTTACAACACAGCTGCTCTATCCTATCCTCACTAGCTTACACCAAACATCCGAGAAATTCCCACTAGTATCACAGACTCCGTTCCGTTGTGACCTCATCGTTACTTCCAACCACCCTCACTCTCTTCTTGATATTAACAAAACCATCTTTGGCCAAACAACCCCAAACCAGAAATAGGAATAAATAAATAGGAATAAAATCTCCAGTGCTGTTGCACCTCTGAAAACCTTAGTAGCTGCTTTGGAACCAACTAGCCCATAATCCGAAGGGACGTCAGCACCCAATCTGGCTTTGTGCTTCCTGCCGAAGAGTATTTCAATTTCAATACGGCATAAAATAAACAAATGGCTTGAAATAACTTCCTCATCGGTCATCCAAGTGTACATCACACGAAGTCTGCCTCAAAGACACCTCCTTTTAACCTGTGCTTTTTGTGTTATTGGCTACTTGGTTCCTGATTATACGCATCAAATACTAAATAAATAAAGCAGGTCAACACAACAAAACCAAACAAAAATCGTAATCAATGAAAAGACTCACCGCAATTTCTGGGTACAAATTCAGATCATATAATGCATTTACAGTAAAGGGCATTTTACACTTTGGATCAAATTTCCAAGGCAGGTTCATTTTCGCCTGACACTGATACCGCACGTGGCCGTGGCGCCCTTCAAAAGATGATGGTAACCCAGCGGGAAGAACAAAACTGAACGGAAAGTTGTGCTCGCCAGATTCAAGAGTATGACGAGAGTTACCTGAAATAAAAATTAATGTTCTTATTTTCAAGACTGTTTAGTTATAATCGAATGATGAATTATTAACATAAAACTATAAATCGTAGGCTTTAAGAGATTTCATAATTTCAAATTATACAAGGTACTACTTACATGAAAAGGGAGGGCCAGTATAGTCACCTACAGGATAGATTGGTTCCAGAGACAAGGAGAAACGTGAATCAAAACAATTTACAACATGGACCAGGAAGGGTTTAAAGCCCCGAGTGATTATGCATATCATGCATATCTAACATTTTCGAGACGCACACTCCAGGATTTCTCAATTTACCACCACAACAAAACCGCATTTCATTTAACACGGCCTCAAACATAGTCCAATGCCCTACATGCCTATTTGCTCAAAAAGAGGGGTTTAAGCTGAAAAAAATTCCTTTACATCATGGTTGAAACTACGTGGTCCTTTATTAGAGTCGATTAGACTCTTATGCAAACGGTTTGTCTGTTTGTCTGTGTGTTTCTGCTATAACGTTTTAACGAATTATCGGATTTCTGTAAAATTTTGCACACAGATTCTATGGCACATTTCTAGGTCTAAGTTCGAAAATGGATCGAATGCATTGGGGAAATCCTCCGCTAGAAATAATCAGATTTTTGTTCGCAGCAAACGTACGAGGTTCGTTATTTTTTCTTCAGCCGACTGACGTCATCCATCCACGACCAATTACTGAGAAATATGGAGCCTTCGTCAGCGCTGATGTCACCACCAACCGACCAATGACTGGCAAATTATTGCACAGATCACTGACGTAGGCACGCGGCTCCACTGACTGAGCTCATTCGTACGAACTGGATAACAAGCTTGTACAGTCATGTCGGCATGCGAAATTAGCGTAGACTTGGGCTACTTGTTTGGACAATCGTTCATGACTTTAATGCTTAGTATTTTTTTTAGAGGGGGACAGAGAAATATTTAAAACAACTTCTACTGTATGACATTTTTTTGTTGTTGTCAGGGGAGGGGGCGCAAATTCAGAAAACTACTTTTGGGCAATGATTGTGCTATCTAGATATTTCATCCTTATCAGTCGTGCGATGTGGTAATGTCGCTGTCGGATAAATGAAATGTACAACACGCCGAGACTAAATGGTTTGGAGGCTTCCTGTATCGTAAAACTGCCAAACGGTGCTGAATATTTTTAATGTTGATTCAGTTCACTAGTGTTCTAATTAAACTTACAGTTTAAAATGAAACCGATTGAAGAATCATAGTGGGTTCGTCTTTAATTGAGAGGTGTGCGCCACCATGCCATCCAACGCAGTTGATCAAAACATGTATTGGGGTAGGGGGGGGGGGGGGATTGACGAAAAAGCTAGAAATGCAAGCGACCACTGGTTTTACAGTTGCATACGCGTCGTGGAACCGCAGCCAAGAAATCATTTGGGTGTTTGGATTGTATTCTTAGGAGGGGTAATTATTCACACGTGTTAGACAATTAGTAGCCATATCGATCGCTGTATTCGCAAGAGAAAACAAATCGACTCTCACTGTAATTGGTTTAATATTTAATAACTACAGGAGTTTACTTGAATGTTGCCATTAGTTTTATGTATTATTTTTATTCTTGTGCATTGAGTTATGTATTTTAAAGTGTTTTACTTGCCTTTGGCTTCTTAGCCGTTATCTTTTATAGCTTGATAACAAAGTGAGATTGCTTTGAAACGTAGCAAATTGTTTATCTTATGTGCACTGTACTGGCTTTCCATTTTTAATCGTTATGTCTTACTGCTTATAATTTCTTATTAGTTAAGTTCGTAATAGGGTAAAGTCTGCAACTTGTAGTAATGCCCTGTAGGTAAGTTACTGCTGTGACATGCGTTAGTCCAAATACTCTTTGGAAACAGTTATTTGGCACAGTTTATCTGTAAGATTACTCCACACATCAATAACGGAAACCACGAAAATATTTGTCCATGTGTTAAGTGTACTATGAGGCTCATGGAGCTTAAGGGCGGTGGTAATGCAGGTAAAGAACTCCATTGGGTACAGTCTGTACCCAATGGAGTAGTTTGAGATACTCGATCAGCATGCCTGTCACCTCTGTGCCAGAGTTGGCAGTCCAGACAAAATTAATTGCTCCTCATAGCCCCAGTCATCCCAACAAGCAAGTCTCTGTGTACTCTCTCTCTGGATATCTCTCTGAACCAGGGAGACCATGACGCTCCAGAGAACTCAAGTGGCCTGAAAAGCGCCTTGTCGGCAGATGCCTGGGTACGAAGTCAGCCATTCGCTTTGCCTTAGCAGCAGCAGCAGAAGCAGCACATTGTTTGCTTACCGACAAATCAGACTCAATAAAAACAATCAGGTTCTTAATTTGATTGTTAACCTTGAGTCTCGAGTGAGCTAGGTGATAACCCGTTTTATCATTTCCGTGCCCCACATACATAATGAATTGGTAACCTCTGCTAAAAGTTATAAAAATACATAAAAATCCCCCTGAAGGACCTAGTAATAAAGTCCCTTGGAATTTTCAGTGAAGAGATGAGCCGTTCACCTTCTTTGGCGCACAAAATAGAACCACAAATTTAATAGCTATTCAGCGACATGCCTGGTACACAAGTAGTCCACGGCCCCCGCTCACACCTCCTTTGACCGTTCTACTGCTCTCCCCCCCCCCCTCCCTCGGAAATTAACCCAGTTTGTGGATTCCAATCTGGCTTGAGATAACGTCGTGGAGTGGTAACTGTGTCATGTGCCGTGACTGCACAGTTCTGTGTATATTGGGAAGACAGTTCGACAACTTTGAGTGAGGATTTGTGAGCGTGTCGGGGTGATCCGCCCTGAAGAGCGCCTTAATGGCGTTGCACAACACGCAAAATGTTTCAGACATCAGATGGCATTGGGCAAAACATTCGTGCTTCTACTTCCAATACGTTGAGAGACTCGCATCTATGCACTCTCGAATCCATTGCCATCTTATGCTTCACGCAGATCTCACTGGAGCATCCTTCAGATCAGACAGTGAGACTGGAGTTTGCGGGGAAACTGGACTTCCGGTGGAGTGTTTAGCATAGCACGTGTAGATCAATGGTTCCTAGCAAGAGCGTCGTTTGAGTAGCTCTTAAATTTGCTTGGACTCGGAAAATTTGAATATAGTTGTTTGTGATTCGTTTTGTGTGCTGAAGAAGGTAAACGGCCGATTTCCTCATCGAAAATTCCAAGGCACTTTCTTACCAGGTCCTAAGGCTTTACGGTGATTTTTGCATATTTTTATAACTTTTCATAATTAATGAAGCTCTTTTCGAGGTAGAAGACTCATACCATTTTCAATACACCAAGTTTGAAGATGGTTGATATCACAACAACACATTAGTATTAGTGCTCTCGCTGATCTTCTTAAAGAGTCGTTGATGTTGTCAACAAACTTGTAGCAGTCACCACTGAGTGATGATACATGTAATTCACTTGTATAAAGGACACACAGCTTCAGAAAGATCACTGGCCCCTTGTGGCACACCAAAAGTGCGAGGAAACTTGTCAAAAGCTTCACCATTAGCAAGAACTCTCTTCTTTCTAAAAAAAAGTTGGGAGATCCATCTGTCCTTTTCCACAATTATCCCAAGGCAGCAAAGGACTTTGATAAGGATGCCATGTACAACTGTATCAAAGGTCATCTAGACATCTGCAAAGAATACGTCGACAGCCTGACCTTCAGTTGCTTTCGTCCACAGGTTTCAAACAATGACGTGATTAGCCATGCATTACGTATCACACACAAAACCACATTGAGTGTTATCAGAGAGATGCCTAGTTCATCAAGTTCCTCATTGAGTTCTACCAGGACAAATACTTGTGAGGTTTGAGGTTTACCGTAGCTAAAGGTCTTACCCAAGGAATCATGTCTCCGGAAGTGGATTGGGGAACATTCGTCGGTAGGGTTACGCTGGCATTACGCTGGCGTTGGCTGCGACTCCTGTTGGTTGCTGAGGTGTGGTCTGGTGCTGTGCGGTGGAAGAGTTGTCTTGCCAGGTGTTTCCATCGGTGTGGGAAGTTACCCCTTATTGTGGTGGGATTCCTTGTTGAGAGGGTATAGCAGCAGTTAGTTTTGCAAGAGTTTGTTCGAGGAGGATGGTCATTCCAACGAGTTCGGACGAGAAACTTGTCTGGAGAGAAGTGCATTGTGTTTTGAGGTCTTTGTGTAGGGACTCCTCCACGGTCACCAGCTTATTGGTGAAATTCGTTTCTAGATTTCCTAGTGAGTTGTTGAGATTGCTGATCTCCTTGTCTTGTAATTGGAGCCTTGAGGCAATGGTGGAATTCATCATGGAAATGGCTTTAGACTGCTGATCAAGATTTTCACTGAGTTGCTGTATCTTGGCGTCTTGGTCTTTGAGTTGTTGCGAAGCCTATCATTTATGGCTTGCATTTGCTCCAGAAGCTTGTTGCGTTGTGAGTCCATTTTGTCTGTAGTTGACTCGTTCTGTTTTTCCAGTGCTGCTTTTATTCCTGCAAGCTCATCTGCCTGGTTGGCACTCTGCTGTTGCTGTCTGTCAAGGTAAGTAGCTGTGTACTGTGACAGTTGTTGCTGCATCTCGGTGGTTTTGGCGTGCAACCTTCTCTTGCAGTGTGCTTGAAAGGAGGCGAGACTGTCTGCTAGCTGAGCTAAGCTATGTAGTTTGTCAACGGGTGACTGTGAATGAGTCGGTGGAATGGGAATCGAATTGGAATCAGAGCGACCTGCGTCAAGCTTCTTATCTTCACTTTCGTCCTCTTTGACGGAAATATTAATAACGCTGCCCTCTTTGCTCCCAGAGTTGGTACCTGAGAGAGTGCTAGCGACGGATTCATTGGAACCATGGTGTAAGGGGAATTTTTGGTGCGTCAGTGGTGCTATGATCTAAGTTGCCATCTTCAAATAAGCCTACATGCTTTTCGACATCAATAAGTCATCTTCAGAATGATGAGGGTTATCCTCACCTAAATTCTCACTGCTCTCATTCGGTTCTGCCATTTTGAGCTTAGATCTAGTAATTCTAGAGGTCATGCTGTTTAGTTTGTACCGAATGCAGTAGGTGTAAGGTCAAAAAATAAAATTGGCAAAATTTCATGCAAAATGCGGATGCGTTGCTATCACAAATTTCCAATGTACAAAATAATGGTGTTTGAACATAGGCTATGCATAGGTTGATCGTTAGTACCCAAGATTTCTTTCAAGATTCCGTTAAGAAAAAATCGGGGAGTAGTCTTGTTTAATTTACTAAAATGTGGGCTCATTTGCTGCAAGATTTTCTTTTAAATGGTGTCATTCCGTTTTCAAATTTGTGAAATGACGTGGAAAGATCGATTTCGTGATTAGCGCCGCCATTTCGTGTACGCATGATGGGCGCCGCTATTTTGGATCTCGTAAATGTCGCATGCGAGGAGGATTTCAGACATGGAGGACTGAATGGTGCGACCCAACTGACTATTCAATGAACTGAGATGCCTCGTTGCCGATTCGAGTCTACTGGTTACAAAATTGACATTTCGAATGACAGTTTCACAATTAAAATTACTTGGGATGGTAGATTGTAGTAGCATTCGCTGAATTGCACGTTTGACATTTTGAAAATCAGTTTGAGATTACAAGGATGATTTAAAGTTCACAGGATGACAACGTTGCTTTGAGTTGACACAGGAGAGCATCCGCCATTTTGTTGGTTACATGAATACGACAATCATGCAACAAGAGTGAAAAATCTTGCTTACTTATGAATTTTACGATGGATGAATTTTATTTTTTCACGCTCGTACAGAAGATGCTTTGCGGAATGCATTCAGTACGTGATCTGATTGACTGATACTGTTAATAGTGGTTAACTTTTGGCTCTCTTGATGATGACGGCCACGTGCTGGTGCGACATATTCAAAGGTAAAAATTTCAACAGATTTAGGGTTTTAGATTAGGTGAGAGTTCAGGTTTTGAAGAATGCAAGTTCAAAAAAATTTTTTGGTGAGCTACAAAACACTGACCCTGTTCGTGGGGCATCACGATGTTGGGAGCTCCTGCCCAACTTTACTCATTCCTGCCATTCACGTATTGTTCGGGGCCACGAGGTGGACGAACATGGCTTGTTGGCCTGTCGCCCAGCTTGATTCACTTTCTTGCTGTTGGTACAAGGATTCGCACTGGAGTTGATGGTTGCTCAATGATTTATTTCTCATGGTGATCACACTTGGATGGGGTGATGTTTCCAGAGACTCACTCCAGCTGGTTGCCCAGCATGTACTGAGGAGCGATCGTATGAAACGACTGATCAGCCATGTTGGTGCCAGGCGAGTGAGAACGTGTGCGGGCATATGTCCTGGAAGCTGGTGCCTGTTGCTCCCAAGGCAAGGCCAGCTGGGAGTGAAGGCGCCCGTAACAGTGCAAGTGGCACGCGCCTTTCACGATCCCAACAGCTTTTGTGATTAAAGTAAAATTATTATTATTATTTTTATTATTCAGTGCTAAATGCCTAGATTATTTTTTTTAGATGGCCGTGAAGTTGGCCCTCTTCCAGTTTTGCGGCACCAGCCCATGACTGAAGGACTATGGTAAGAGCATAGCCAGTGCCTCTACCTGCTTCTCGGCACACTCCTTCAAGAGTTGTTTGGTATGCCATCCGGTCCACTTGCCTTGTTTTCAGTGCAGAAAGCATCTTTGATTTAGAGACACGCATCTCTCACATTGGGCCGTGTATTAGGTCATCCATGCTAAGACACATGCAGGCTTAGCATGGAAGACCATCTAAAATTAGATGAGAAATCATTTGCTACCCTCCTTCTCTTCTTGAATGGTGTGGCCGTGAATTCTCTAAACTGGTGGTGGTCGATTCGGCTTCCCTTTCACTACCAAGGTAACCAAAACGGCTTTAAGGGCTACTTTTTTATGCCTTTCAAGACATTGCGGAGCTGATCCCACTTATTTGAGTGCAGCTGTTCCAGCACCCTGCTGTGTGGTTCGTTGACTTTGCTAAAATCTTCAAGATGTTTGGTTGTCGTACACATCCTCGAAAGTGTATATTTTAGTCTGAATGCATCCAATGTTATGGGTAGGCCTATTTATAGTCATAGAAATGCTTTAAGGAACGTGTGACGCAATTAGCGAGTGAACTAATCCTTGGAGTTTTCTCCAGTATTCAGTTAAGTCAGCATTTGGATGAAAGATCAAGTCCCAGTCAAATTAGAAAACTCGTCACTGGTAGCCTCTCTTTGGATGTTTCCTTGTTATTGCATGAAGGTTCTCAATGGTTGAGTATCTCGCCATCTACAGAACTCCCTGGTGATTTGCCTTCCCACGAGAAGAGAAGCAACACTTTTATTCTGGACAAAAGCCGTAAAATATGTTCCAAAGTAAAGACAATGTCCAACGTTGGTGGCTACTGTCCTTTGACAATTCTCGTGGGAAAGTCAAGGAGATGTAGTTAACCCCAGCATAGTAAGCTGCAAAAGCAATGAACAGCACCTTTGAAAAGTATGCTAGAAAAAAAACCATGTGATGCTGTAGTTGCACAGAATACAGTCTAATGAGTTATCCTGCTGGCAATTCATGCCCCCCTCCTCTAAGAAAAAGCAACAAGTTGATGTACAAATTGATAACAAATCGCTCACTAAAATGTGCATACGTTTATTATTCAATGGTAGCCTACAGCACTTATCCTTACCTGCCATATTTCCAAGCAACAACAGAGAGACATCAACATAATTTTCCAGTGAGGAAAAGACATCTCTCAACCCTCTTTCTGTCCAACGAACTTGCCCTTGTCCTGAAATATTCAGCTTAATACCTGGCAACACGAAAAACATAATAAACATAAAACACAACATAGGAGTTTAAAACCAAACCACAAGGATATTGAAATTCTTTAAATTAACCAACAATCGTAATTAATCGAAAACCTACAGTTATTAGGCCTACCAAGACTCAAATGTAATTGATTGCTTTTAAAACGATTAATAACTGGATGAGTTAGGGCAGCAATCGCGCACTATTTTGTTGCTGTCATAGTGAAGCAGCAGAATTAAAAACATTTCTCAATGACTGATATCTTTGTTTAATTGTGTTATATTTAGTTTTGTGCAAAGCCTTAATAATCGCGCAAGGAAATCACTCGCATTCAGGAACAGAGTCCGCAGAAGATTATGCACAGAGAATTCAAGTAATTTCAAGACTTTTTTTCCAAAACTAACAGACAAATTGTTCAAATAGTTTTCCAAACCTAGGAATTATTCACAATTATCAGTCAACAAACTTGCCTGCGTCTCTCTAAACACTGTTCATGTTTAATTCACGAGCGTGGTGAAAAAAAAAAACCCAAAACGGAAAACCAATGGGAAAAAAGAAGAAGAGGGGGGAAAATGGCAAGACAAAAACCCAGAGGAAAAAAATTATTTTGCGTTTTTTTTTTTTTTTTTTGCATTAATTTAAATTACGACAAAAAAAAATTAAATTCCAGGACTTTCAAGGACGTAGTTAACAATTCCAAGGAATTCATGGCCTAGAAACCTTTCTTAACACATTCAAGCAATTTTAATGACTTCAACACCTTGTGCGAACCTTTAAAATGCCTTTGAGCGAACCTTTAAAATGGTACTATCACCGAGTGTAAATTTGCAGAATTTAGCAACATCTAGCTCGATCTAGTACTCTATCTACTCTGTCTAGAACTTCTTGCATCAAGCAAAGGCAAGGGTGACTCCAACGTAGGAGCCAAAGGGGCTGCGGCCCCCTACAAGGCAAATAAGCTTGAAAAACTGCAGAAATTATTAAAAAAAAAAAACGCAGTTAAATTAAGACAAAACTGCACAAAATCGAAGAAAAATCATCATGCGGCCCCTCCAAGACCTCGTTCTGTATCCACCCTTGAGCCAGAAGGAATGCATAATGCTATTTCTTTTAATGAAACAAGCAACCCACCTTAAATACGGAGTGAAAATTTGGTGCGTTTTCGTGCACCTGGGAGCAAGCTGTAAAGGTTGACAATATCACTGCCGCTAGGTGTGCCACGGTATTTTTGTACGGTTTTCAATCAGTGACAGTGGCACTTTAAAGAAATGGCAGGGCTGATTTCTTCCTACAGGATAGTATAGATGGAAGGGAAATTCCATGCAGGAAGCAAGCTGTATGGAAGATTTTTTTTATTCAATAGGCTTTTTTTTTTCTTTGGTAGGCCTACGTCAAAAATCACAAGGAGATTTGCACACTATTTACCACAATGTCACTTGATTGTTTCTAATTCAAGGTGCAAATTTTTGGTGGGCTTCTTATCTTGTTGGAAGATCTCCCACCTTCTTCGGGCACTTCCAAGTTTGACTGTTGAACGCCTTTAAACTTGGAGAAACAGAATGTCGTTTTGAATTCGCCGCTCGTGTTCATGCTTCCGGTTGGTGAGGAAGGATAGGATGCTGTGAACTGAGGATGGACCATCCATCTGCGGAGCATAGGGAGAGAGTTGACGAAGGAGGCTTTCTACTTGCTATTCAATTTCTGAGTTAGCAGAGCTGAGGTGTGATAAACTTATTGACATCGCCATGTGAGGTTTCTTGGTAGTGCACAAGAGTTTTCCTGGCATTCTGGAACTGATGGATAGAGATGCTCTCCACGGCACATAGATGGGGCTCGTAATGTGTGTCAGATTTCAGAAGCATTTTGTTGCTTTTCCAAGCGATTTCATGATTTTCGGAGATGTGGTGAGCAGCAACTGCACTCCGATTGGCCTTTCATTTCTCCAGAGCCTCCATGTGTACCCATACTCGGGTGCAATTCAAAGTTTGGCTTGGCCCACAACAATGGTATCGTAGTTTGAGCACGGGATACCATATACCGCTGCCTTGGTCTGCGGAGCACCTCGCGGTAGTGTTGCACGGTAAATCAATACGCACGGTGTTGACGGTAAAAAAAAATTACGGTATCAGTATCGTTCCTTCTTTAGCACCACGGTATTACCGTAGCAGCGGTATTACCGTGATTATGGTGCTGACGATGGTGCATGCGAAAGTGTGAAATTCGCACGAGCGAGTGAAATCCGACCGCACTGCGTGCCCACGGTGCGGAAGGGGGGGGTGTGGAGGGAGCAGCTCTTCAGTAACAAGCGCGTACGAGCGATTTTGTATTGATGGTCGATATCGCAGCATCCCATCAAGATGAAAGTGAAGTTCCGCTATTTAGTAAACCCGTCGAAAACACCGGCAACCGGTAGTCACAGTGGTATTTAAAAGGCATCTTAAAAACCACAACAAAAACACATGGGGGTGTTCTTCGGGGGTGGTAAATGTGTTTTTGTTGTGGTATTTAGTAAAAAAAAAATTAATGCTAAGAGCCATATTTGATTCTTTTGTGCTCAAGTGAATAACAGCGCAAAATTATTTCCTAAATTACCGTGATATTACCGTAGACCGCCGTTTTCAGAACCGTACCGTACCGTCCTGCAAAAATTTAATACCGTGCAACACTACCTAGCGGTCTTAAGGGAGGAGAGGTGACAGCAGTCACCCAGGTAAGGGATTGAGACCGGGAAGTCGGTACTTGAACGTCCAGAAAAGGATGGCGGCCGTGTTGCTTTACTTCGGCAGAGAATCTAGACAGCTGCTCCAGTTGTTCATGGTATGCTTGACAGGTTCAAGACGGTCTTCGGGAAGCACAGTAAAGTTGCCATCAATATACTTGGTCAACATCGTGTCCTCTCTGAACCTGTCAAGCATACCTTGAACAACTGGAGCAGCTATCTTGAGATCACATCGAGAACGACTTACCGTTTCTTCAAGTCTAAAGGCATTCAACCCTCAAAGTGCCTGAAGAAGGTGAAAGATTTTCTAACAATAAGAACAGGCCACCAAAACTTTGCACCTTGGTTAAGTCACAGTCAAGGGACATTTTGGTAAATAGCGTACAACTATCCTTGTGGTCTTTTTGTCTTTTTTATTTTTTTCAATGGAACAAGTTTTCTTTTTCTTTTAATGATGCGTAGTAAATCCCCTCAAAACGTTTTCCTTCATCTAACAGTGGATTGTTCACGGCAAGGAAGGTCAAATAAATGGCGATTCGGCGCAACAGTGGACCCATTTTAATCTAGATTGGGAAAATTGGCCAATAAAGTTCAAGTCGTGAGGTGCAGAAGTTGGGCTTTTCCTACACGCGCATTATGCCTATCAATAAGCATTTTAAAAAGCCTACATTGCACCTTTTCGCACCCCAAAATTCACTTACGAGGCTTAGAAATGAGTCCCAGTCACTGCTGTGCCTAAATATTCTCACGGGGGGTCTACGTATGATGACACACAAGTTTATTACCATTATCAGGAGTGACCATTTTTACTTCTGTAGAAAACTTGTATTATAAATTAGGATAGTAGGATTTTACCTGATAGGCCTATATACATGTGGAAAATATTCTTTACATTCGTATTGTGACGCTGTAGGTGAAATTCTTGGACCGTCTCAAGGCGAACTAGCCTACTGCGACAGAATTTGCCAAGGAAGCTTTCATTTTCCAAGAACGAAAGTTAAGAGGTTCAAAGGCGATCAGATAACGTCCTAGTTCTAACCATGCTGTGATTAGTCCAAACAGGGTAAATTCATAAACAGTAGCGTTTAAAGGTGCCTACTCACCGAATGACAGGCTGCAGCATCTAGCGCTCTCAACCATTATTTAGTTATATACATAGCACTTTGAATTCAACAAGCAAAAGAATGCGCAAAGAAATTAATTTTTACACAACAAACAAGCGACATGCCTCTTTAATTATTGAGTGCAAAGTTGGTGCACCCACGTGCACCAGGGAGCAAGCGGTCACTAGGTTAACAATATCCGTGCGTTTCTTTTCCATCTAGCAATTTGGCGAAATACGAGTATGGCGTAAAGTCAACGTCAGTATTATGCAATACACAGACTCAAACCCGTTTATTGATCGGTCGTTTGACGTTAATCGCGAACCATACATTTGTTTCGCTAGATTGCTAGATGCAAAAGAAACCCACAGTATCACTGTCACTAGATGGTGCCTATCTAGCTGTTCAAAATCTGTGTTTCAAAATGGTCGATAGCTGTAAAAAAGCGCCCGTGTTGTCGTTAGGCTTAACCACGAAGGCAGAAAGGGGTGCGACTATGTCGCAGATAATCTGGCACAGTCACAAACAAAACGTGTCATTGACCAAATTTCTGCAGTTTCGCCAATTTTTGACCGATTTGGACATTCCAATACACCATTTTAATCATCTCGACGAGACCTTTCCGTTGGTGGAAGAGCCAGATCAATAGAATAAAGCACTGAAAAGTTATTCAGTAAAAACCAATAAATATGTACGTGACCAGGAGCCTATAGAAAACAACTAGGAGTGTGTGTTGCTGGTCTATTAGAAGCGCTTAATTTAGTACGAAATTCTAACGCCAGACGGAGCAACAATACTGCGCCTGCGCCAAGTTGTCTAAAATCGAAACTGAAACTCAGCACGCGAAGCAGACGTGTGCTACAAAAGCAACGCTCTGTTTTATTGATGGTTAGAGCAACTTACGAACAACTGATTATGTGTTTGTTTAGTTTTTTTATTATTACTTTGGTATTGTTTCCATGTTAAACACTTATTGTTTAAAAACAAAGGACCGAAAATTAACATTGAGAACGTGACGCACACCTCTCATCATATTGTGCAGGTTGCGACCTCTGGTAACAAATTTGTACACCAATGTAGCCGCTCCTGACTTAACACTGTAGTGTAAGTTACCAAGACACGCTCCTAGTTGTTTTCTATAGGCTCCTGACGTGACCGTACAAAAATTAGCTGAAGACAATTTTTCCCTGACAATTGGTGTCGCAGACAGTGGCAGAAAATTCTGCTTTAAGGGGCTTAACTTTACCGCTTACTTCATAGTGCACGTGGGCGCACCAACTTTACACTCAGTAATTAAGGAAGCACATAGCTTGTTTGTTTCATAAAAAGAAATTTATTTGTGTGTTCCTTTGCTTGTTGAAAGTAAGGGCTAGACAGAACAAGACAGCTTAGCGGTAAAAAGCTACAGATGCTATAGCCTTTTATTCGGTGGCAATCCCCCTTTAAAGTGGCACTATCACCGTTTGAAAAGCGAAAAGAAATTACCATGGCACCATCTAGCGGCAATGATATTGTTAACCTTTATAGCTTGCTCGCAGGTGCACGAGGATGAACCTAATTTTCACTCAATAATTAAGGATGTCGTGGCTTGTTTGTTTCATTAAAAGAAATGTCGTTACGCATTCCTTTACTTGGTACAAGCAAGAGCTAGATGGTACTACATAGCGCTAGATGTTGTCAGATTTCGTCTGCTTTCAATCGGTGATAGTGCCACTTTAAATGACCGTGATGCGAGGAAGGAATTTTGTTTCTGCGACTAAGGCCGGCTGGGATTGCGGGTCTTGCCTCCCAGTATAATGGGCTGCATGCCAGTTTTCAGGTATACTGACTCGGTATACCAATTTCCCCCGACAAAATACCTAGCAAGGTGGTGCTCGTCTGTGGATCTGCTTCCCTAAGTGATTTGTTAAAATAATCTTTTGGCAACATTAAATCAAACTGACATGTTACAAAGTGGATACTACCACGTCCTACGGCAATGTGTGCATTTATAACCATCTATTATTATTATTATTTTTTTTTAATCTTACCTCGTGTATCCATGGGAGCAGATAGTTTCACATACACGTTTCCAGAAAACGCCTGGCCAGCAAAATAAACACCATTGCGTTGATCTAAGCGCACTTCAAATGCTTGTAGTTTCCCCATTTCTTACGGCAGTCAGTGCGTTGAATTTCAATTATCATAACACCAACATCGTTCATACAGTTCCATTTCATATCCAAGACATTTAATTCACCAGATCGGAGTTTATCCAGATGACGTAGCCATTGCTGGAATAAGCTGTCAATGTTTCACTTTCACTTTGCTTTTTTGTTGTTTTTTTACCATAATACGCAATCGACAGTTTGCTCAGTGATTAAATCCGTCATTACAGATTTAATGACAGCTCGTCAAAAATTAAACAGCGTTCAGTGTTTAGTACCGCACAGTATTTTGTTTTGAAAAATAATCAAACTTTACCTCATAGCATATCATCGCAGTTTTGACAGTGAGGAATCGGGGAAATCCTAACCACTCCCACATGAAAAATCGCACTGACATTTCCTCCGATTCACAGATAATGGAAGTTAGGTAAGCCAAAGCAAGACCTTTAAAGCATCAGATTACTTAAATACCAGCTTTGAGCACAACAAACTACAGCTGAATGCCAACTGTGCGCTTGCACGATAAAACCTTGGACGAAACCACATGGTCAACGTCATTCGGCTCTTGCCAGCAGCTGCTTTCCAGGAAAGCCTTGGCTCCAGGAAAAACGTCCGCAATATCGACGAATATGGTGAACAAAGCCTACTGAGATATACGGCAGTGACACAACGTTGTATTATTGTATACAACTGTATGCTGCAGCCAGAAACTGAGATAGCTGCAAGGGTCACTGGAGGGGGAAATGAAGGGCGTCTAACTGAAGACAATGCTGTTAAGAGTGGATTTCTTAGGCCTATAATGCGCGATTTTTGTCGATTTGTTGGCAGTTGCTGACATTTTTAAGCAAGTGGAATCTTTATTTTCCAATTACAACCTAGAAGCATAAGGGATTGGAGAAAACCTTTCAGTCAGCCGACAGTGCGCTGCTGCTAGAGCTAAAAGAATGGCTGGGTTTCTTTCTCGGCATCTTCCAAAGCTTAATCCAAATGAGTTTTCCCACGTTCACAAGACCCTTATCAGACCTCTTATTGAGTTTTCTGGTGTGGCCTGGGACCCGTGGCTGACGAAGGACATCAACCTGTTGAAAGGGGCTCAGAGGCTCACATATGAAGGTAGACTTAAGGTAGCCAAGCTTCCTACTCTGCAGGGACGTGCACGGGCCCCCGAGAGGAAAGGGGCAAACATTTTTCCGGGGACTTTTTTTGTTTGTTTTTTTTAAACCTTTTGTTAACCCTCTTTTGTGGGACTTTAACCATTTCTGCCCCTCTTTGCACCACTTTCTTAGCCGTTCTTGTCCTTTTTTAACGTTTTTTAGGCTGTTTTACACCACCACTCCACCGAAAAAGGGCACTTTTTCAGAAAAAAAGGGGCACTTTGCCATGAGGGCAGGGGCTAGAGCCTCCCCCCCCCCCCC